>PVIH01001780.1:0-111061 GCA_004025045.1 Sigmodon hispidus
AAAAAAAAAAATTCAGAGGGAAAGATGAACACAAAGAAAATATAGGTGTAGCAATCTTATTTGTATGTCTACCCTTGATAAGCCATGCTTATCATTCTTATCCTCTATATAGTTATTGTTAACTCTTCCACATTTTAAATTCTTTTTACTGTGTTTTTTTTTAATAAATACAAAATAAAGGAAAAAAAAAAGAAATATTCACTTCCTTAAACCTAATATTTCTATAGAATTCCATTTAACTTCTTAATAATCCTGGGGGTACCTATCATTTCCTGATAGTTCTTGTATGGTAACTAGGTTGTTAGGAAACCAACCTTAGATTATCCCTCTTTAGTTTCAACATGTGGAGGTGTGGTAGGTTCTTGTCTAAATTCCTATGTCCGTGTCTGAGTATTTTTCTTATTTTCATTTATAAGTCTTTCTAAAGCTTGTGTTTTATCAGTCTACTTTTCAAATTTGGCACAAAAAAAACTCACTATGGCTATTAAGGATAAAATATAAATTGCCAGACTGATAGTATTTATAATCAGTATTATGTCCATCTCAGTTAAGTCATTTATCTTTCCATTTTTTTCTCAAAGTTAATGTCTTTATTTGACACAAAATACAATATGGCTGTGGGAACAACAAACTCCCAAGACAAAGGAAAGAAAAAAAAAAGTTCTATCTAAGTTATAATTAACAGGAAGGCCATTCACTACAGGAGTAACAAATGGGCAAGCTTTAGGGAGAGTCTTTTCTAGTGCCCATACTTTTAGAATTCCCACTCTCTATTGTCCAGCGGACACACCTGTCTCATTTTGAGCCATTGAGAGATGCAGTGGAAATGAAAAGCATGATTACAGACTCCCCACGCGACAGTACACTCTTCAGAGGTAGCAGACATTCAATGCAAAGATCATGATGTGGTTCCTGCAGATGGCACAGTTATCCACCACAATATCCCAGGCCCAGAGGACTACTGCATTCCACTTTTTCATTTCAAAGCATTTCTTTTCCGCACCGCTGTTGGTGCCACTGAGGGTATCCACATCTGTTGCTGTCACCATTTTGGAAACACACTCTACCTTTTCATTTTCTGCTTCTATTTTCAAGCCACCTAAAATAGCACTCTACAGGGTCCTAACACGATACATTATGATATTTTCCAATCTTAATGTGGAAAATGATTTTCTTTTTTTTTTTTTTTTTTTTTTTTTTTTTTTTTTTTTTTTTTTTTTTTTTTTTTTTTTTTTTTTTTTTTTTTTTTTTTTTTTTTTTTTTTTTTTTTTTTTTTTTTTTTTTTTTTTTTTTTGTTTTTTTTTTTTTTTAAAACTTTATTTATTTATTTATTTGCCTTGGTGTTTGCCTGGAACTGGAACTATAGACAGTTGTTAGCTGCCATGTGGGTGCTGGGAATCGAACCCGGGTCCTCTGGAAGAGCAGACGGTGCTCTTAACCACTGAGCCATCTCTCCAGCCCCATGATTTTCTTTTAATATTACTTAACTCTTTCCTTAAGGACTTGCTAGATATCTTACAAATCTGATAACTTTTCAGTTTGTCCACCACTGGCACGGTTTCTCTGACTGTGTGGTCATGTCCCATGCTGGATGGTAAATGTCTTTATCTAAGTCTATCATTCTGTTTTATTAATAAAGACTCAGGAGCCAGATACTGAATTAAAATCCTGCTAGCTCACAGAGGCAAACAAAACACCCAGCTCACCTTTCCCCTCTGCTATCATCCCAAAAAGAGAGCATTCTCCTACTCTAAACAAAAATTCTTCCAGCCTGATGAACCTCCCTTTTCCTCCTCCTCCTCCTCCTCCTCCTCCTCCTTCTCTCTCTCTCTCTCTTTCTCTCTCTCTCTCTCTCTCTCTCTCTGTCATAATTATGAAGGGAAGAGGAGAAAGGTTTTATGAGGACAGGGAACAGAAGGACAGGTGTGATAAGGTAGAGGTGAAAATGCTGGAGGATAAAGGTTTAAGTGGGATACAGTTTGAAGTAAGGGAAGAGGAGGGTGAAAGGAGGTTATCAAAACTAAAAAACAAAAGAAATAAGAAATACTCTCAAAGCTGATGTTATCTAATAATCTTATTTTCAAAACATTGTGATGGCTATGTAGCTCACAGGGTTTATGGTTTCAGTCTGAATACCAATCTAAAGCAATTTTTCCTAACAAAGAGCCTCTGAGGTTGTGGAAAATATGGCAAGGCAAGAAAATCAGGTGTGTGGCACTTGTATGAAAGCAAAATTACATACATGTCAAGTTACTTTGTAGGACTACAGATACATGTAAAGAAACTTCCAGAAATAGTAATAAGGGCTTAGAAAATGATGCATAATAGGAGTTTCCATAAAAATAATACCACCATCCATGGAAGATTTGCAATGAATCAGAATCCTCCTAAGAAAGATGTGGAGAACATAGATAAATACTTGTTAAAGAAGAAAATGAAGCTGGCAGCAGTACCCCATCATGGTTCTTAAGTTCATGTATCTGACAGCAGTACATAAAAATACTCATGTAGTGGTTCTGTATGCCATAATGTGCAGGATCTCATTCCTTATGTTGTTAAAAAGAGAACTGAGGGAAAAAAGAACCTGTTGGAAGAAGTATACTGCCACTAGTTTTTAGTGTGTGGTCCCACAATAGTCCTTGCACAGGCCTGAGTCTGCAGCAAGCAACCCTAGAGAAATACAGGTTTGTCTATGATGAATTCCCGGCTTGCTCACTGCTTCCTCTATGAGCATCCTCGTATGTAATCTGGTGTTGAGCTCTTAGAGCATGAGCTCTTACATGGGGAGGCTCCGGCTAAGGCCCCTGCAGCACTCCCACAGGAGTGAGAGACAAGAGGAAGCAATACAAGCATTTCCAACACAGAAAACACATCTCTTATCATTGTGGGTGAAAATTGATGAAACAGCATCTGGATAATTTATTGCCTTGAAACACAGCAAAATCAAATCTTAGAAATGACAAATTCAGTTTTAAGTTGTAATAAAGATCCCACAGTAGACAGCCTGGGGCAGATGGCATGTCATACATAAAAGGTTTTAAAATTTTACTAATTTCAAAGATGTTCACTCCGCAAAATGCATTCACCAAGTCCCTGAAGCTCACTAAGGCCTCCTGTGCCTCCAGGGCTGAGTAAGCAGTCTTTTTCGGGGAATTTAGACAGCGTTTAGTGTCTGTCACTTTATGAACTATTGTTAAAACACTGTAAGATCCTAACAGGCAGACAAATCAGACAGTAATAAGATTGAGAGGAGGTACATGTGTGTCTGTAGAGGCAAAGCAGAGTGGAGACTGATGCCACAGGATACGGTTGACAAATCAAAAAAAAAAAAAAAATCACAAGGTATACAGGAGTCATGAAGCAACAAACAACAATGCAGAAAATGTCTTCTCACAGGAAAGGAAAAAATTAAAGATGTCGCCTTCACTGTTGTAAGAACAAAGGATACTACCAGGGAGAGGTAGGGTACATGAGTTCTGGATCATAGGCAATAATTGGAAGTAAATCAAGACTTATTGTTAGTCTCTAAGAGCCAAGCCCTCTGAGCTCTGAAATCAAGCCACGTCCTCCCCTGGGCTCTGACATCAAGCCCTCTTTAAAGTAAGGTCCCCAATTCATCTCTCTCTCTCTCTCTTTCTGCCTTTGTCCTCTCATGGGAGTTCCCTTTTCTTGTTCTTCCTTGCCTCGTCTTCTCTTCTCTTTCTTTTTCTTCTTGTTTTCTCTGCTATTATAATCATAACCTCTCTGTTAATTATAACCATACTCATCTGACAATAAAGCTCTTTTTTCTACATAGAATCAGTCATGAAGGGTCTCCTGCTATCCACTGCTGCCTTCTGCCCCATTCCCGCATTTCCACCTGCATCGACAGAAATCCACCACCAGATACCAGGTATATATGAACCTTGCCAAAATACGCACAAAATCCTAATGCTTATGAGGCCACAGTTGATAGAGATGGCCTAAATCAATGGTGTAACCAGACGCTGTGATTTGATGGCTGACTCTTTTATTATTATTATTTAAAAGGCCTTTTTTTCTTTCATTTTACAAACCAACCACAGTTCCCCCTCCCTTCGCTTGTTCTGTTATGATATTGTGTATACCCTGTATAGCAAGGGATGCCGATGGATGGGGGGTGGGGGCACGCCCCATGCAGCACAGTGGAAGACAGTGTGGTGAGAGACACGTAAACCAAGCCCATGTGGAGAGACGCTATTACTATGGAGAGAGGGAGGGGAGAGGAGAAAAAAGAGAAAGGGGAGAGAGAGGGTGTCAGGCTTTGAGGAGCACCCTCGGGCAGTGTGGGGAGAAGAAAGGACAAAGGAGGGTGTTGAAGGTGAGAATTCTTCTTAAATGGAGCATGACAGAACTGAGAGCCAGGCTAACTGCCATTGGCCAGGAGTGGCTTTAGGGGCATGACAGAATCCTAACACTGCTCCCCCCCAGCTTCCTCCCACCCCACTGCACCCTATCCACTTCTCAGAGGTGCTAAGGCCCCCCACAGGGAGTCCACAATTGATGAACTACTCTTAATACTTTTAGGACATTCTGAGATACAAAGTATGAGAAGTTAGTTAAACTGTGGAGCTGATGCAATATCTGAATTCCATTATAATTTAATTCAGCTCAGGAATGTTTGTGCCATGTACATACAAATTAGTTGAAACACACTTTTCTACAAGCCCTCTTATTAGTCTCATGATAAACTATAGGACACTACAGCTACTGCAGTACACATTGTTGACAAGAATCAGCAAAAAGTGACTCACTTCAACTGGAATTCCTCCTTGTGATCTATTACTCTCAGATAATTTAACCAATTGGCCCAGTTATGCAGTACAGTGAGAAAGAGAAATTGTTTGGGTCAGATAAATGAAACACTGTAAATGTTCTCTGAAGAGGATAGGCTTTCTTCATCTTCAGGACACAGTACCTGTAGGTTATGTTCACACTGTAAAATGCTGCCTTATCTCTTTATCTCCAGCAAACAAATTAAAATAAAAAAGATAGTTTTATCCCTCTTTTCATGATCTCATTTGTAATAAACTATAATTCAAGTACTGATAATCTTTTAGTGCCATTAATGCTGTTTTATTCCCAATAAGCATCATGAATCCTCAGTTTTCTCAGCTTCTCTCTCTCTCTCTCTCTCTCTCTCTCTCTCTCTCTCTCTCCATGTGTGTGTGTGTGTGTGTGTGTGTGTGTGTGTGTGTGTGTGTGTGTGTGCGCGTGCATGTGAGATATGCCATTGGAGCTGAACCCAAGGCTTCTTGCATGCTAGGTAAAGCATTCCACTGCTGAACTGCATTCCTAGCCCTCAGAGTTTTCTAAGCCCATCCAGGATTTACAAGTGGGAGCTGAACATGTTCACACCTTTCACTCTCCTTATCCCTTAATGATTTTTATCATACTGACAATGGTGCAACATTTGCTTTTTAAGGCAGGAAGTAAGATGGAGGAACTGGAGCAAGGAGGGATGGACATGAGGGATGGAGGTCTCAGACAAGGGCCAGGTCTGAAGAGATAGAGGACTCGACTCAATGACTTTCTATTGATCTTATTTTTCTCAACCATACACAACACTACATGATTCTATACAAGGGACTTGAGTTTCTATTGGTTTTATAGCCAGTTTCTTGCCAGTACAAAGGGAAAACTATACCCCCTGAGAACCTATTAAGTCACACTATCCACACATTTTACTCTTTACAGCATCTCCGAGAACAGAGGAATGTTAACATTCTGCCAATGAATAACTAAAATTCCATGTAATTTAGCCAATGGAGAGATGGCTTAGCAGTTAAGAGCACTGGCTGTTCTTCTGGAGGACCTGAGTTCAATTCCCAGCATTCACATGGCAGCTAACAACTGCTATAATTCCATGATCTGACACCCTTACATAGTTATACATGCAGTCAAAACACCAATTCGCATAAAATAAATATTAAAAATTAACTGGAAGTAAATCAAGCTTTGTCTGTTTTGGAAAATAGGAGCATATCTTCATGAATCTGTAACTCAAACTAGACAGAGTATACAATACCAAAGGAAGAAATATGGCCTACTTAATTCCTAAGCCTCAGATGCTTTGCTTGGCAACCCCACAGCTGTATCTTAGAGCTAAAGGAAATATTTCAGGTCAGCACGGCAAAGTGCTCAGCACATGAAGGAAACCACCTTTCTCAGACACCTTACCAGCTCTTCCTGCACAGAAACACTTTAGGACAGGAAAGCCTTGCTTTGGCTTACAGTTTCAGATGATCCATCACTAGAGAAAGGTGGATCACTTTGGAGAGAGTTTGTGGCAAAGCTCTCATATCAAAATAGATTAGGAAGCTAGGAGCAAAGAAGAAACCAGGACCATGTACAGCTCTCAAAGCCCTGCTCCTAGGGACCTATCCCCACCACTCAGCCCTACCTCCCATTGTAACCCCACCATCTAGGGCAGAGACTCCAAACAAGAATCTGGGGTGAACACTTTAAAGTCAAATATGACTAACACTCTTATCCCAAAGGGCAAATATTTTCATCTACCTTGAAGCCTATAACAAATTATTACATTTTGTTTAATCTAAGAAATAAATGTTTTCTAGGGAGGCTAGAGAGATGGCTCAGAGGTTAAGAGCACCGACTGTTCTTCCAGAGATTCTGAGTGCAATTCCCATCAACCACATAGTGGTTCACAACCATCTATCTTGAGATCTGGTGCCCTCTTCTGGCACACAGGCATAATGGAGGCAGAATGTTGTATACATAATAAATAAAATCTTTTAAATAAATAAATAAATAAATAAATAAATAAATAAATAAATAAATAAATAAATAAATAAATAAATGTTCCTGGTTAAAACCTCAAAAAATAAGTCAGTAACACATTTCACTGAATATTTAATATCCCAAAGTTTTACAATGTCTTTTATCAATTTATGGAAACTGTGCAGCCAACATGCCCCCTCCTTACAGCTTATGATGGGTAGCAAGAAGGTGTTGCCTAGCAGAGACATTCCAAGAATCAAGCTACACACTCTCTCAACAGGTTGCTCTGATAAGGAAAAAAAAAAAAAAGATCTTAAACCCAGTGTCAGAGAAGTTCTTACATGGCATTGCTTCCTATCCTATTCTTCTGGAATTTCCCAGCATTCTAGGGGAGCGGATCTCCAGATCTGCTGAAACAAGGAGAGCCACCAGATATTATAACAAAAGTATTACCTCAGAAATACAGAAGAGGTGAAGTTTATCCGATTTGGGAACCCATTAATGATCATCATGGCCACTGCATGTCATCAGATAAAAGGACTGCCTTTACAATGAATGATATTCAACAACTTTAACAAATGTTCTGGAAAAAGTAAAACATGGAACATCTGTGTGGATACTTGTACCTTACAATTTAAGTATCTTTAGCATCTTCTTCACACACATCCCTAATTGTGTATATACTCGCCGTGAGATATGTTTTAAATGGGGTTTATTTTGGGAAAATCACTTATAAAACAGAGAAGGTTTTAAGAGAAAATGAAGGGATAAGGTTGTAGCACGCTGGAGCATTTTATGGAAAACTCTTTATCTCTACACTGCACGTCTGAACTCTAGAGCTGGCCCGAACTGCGCACCCTTGAAGCCGCGTCATCAGTCCGAAAACTGGTGGGGAACTCTCGAGAGAGAATGCCGGCTTCCTGTCCTGTTCCTCTCCCTCAGAGGTCTACTTCTGGAATCTTTTTTAGTTAACCATGTCCTGTTCGTCTCTAGTCTTCTGACGCAATCGTTTACATGTATAGTTCCTGATTTTTCGCTACACTTTATAATATTAGAGTATAATTTAAGTCCAGTCTAATCATTTGATTACCAAGTGACCCAGGCAATGAACTATATAATGCACACAGCAAACTACCATAGATTTTCTACAATTTCATCTTTCTTTCTGACATGAAAAGAATTTATCAAGCAGATGCATTATTTTGGTAAAGTGTCCTCAGAAGATAGGTAAGATGGTTAATTCTAGGTGTCAGCTTGAATGGGTTAAGAAATTCCTAGGAAGGCTTTGCATGTTGCACATTTTTAATCCTAGCACTCAGGAGGTAGAAGCAGACAGACCTCTATGAGCTACATAGTGAGTTCCAGGACAGCCAGGGCTCTGTAGAGACCCCTAAAAGATTAGTAAAGTATAGCTCTGGTATATCTGTGAGGCATTCCTAAAGACTAGATTGTGAGGTCTCTAACCTATTGAAGGTACTAATGAAATGCAGTATCAATAATATGACATCATTACTAAGAGCTGGAGAAAGGTAGTGAGTGAAACCTAGACGGAGAAAGTAGCATGTCCCTGAGGGCTTCACCTTACACCTTCCTGTACACTCTCTCTCTCTAGATCTTCTATCATTCTCCCAGTTCCATGATTTCTGACAAAGCACATAGGACCAAGGGGGAATAGTCTGACACCTTGACCCGTGACATACCAGTCTTTCCTCCCCTGAAGTTATTTATATCAGACCTTCTGTCACCACAACAAAAAAGCTATAACATGGAGCCCTCTGGGCTGACACCCTGAATTAACAATGCCAGAGAAAAGGAACTGGACAGAACAGATCTGCAGTGACTTATAAAGAGAAACAAGTGCTTAGGGCTCCCAAGCAAGGCAGGGCTCCTCTGAATAGCCAGAGTCACTGCATCCCAAAGCATTGCCTTTCTTCTGCTGTATTTGGATAGAAGTCTCAACACTTCATTTAAGAGCTCCTTTTCAAGTTAGCATGGCTTGTAATAAGTTTCATTATGATTTTTTCAGATATAGGTGTCATTATAGTTAATTCCAATTTGTTCCCTCCCACACTGTACTTCTTCTCCCCCCCCCCCCGCACACACAGAGAGACATACACACACACACACACACACACAGAGAGAGAGAGAGAGAGAGAGAGAGAGAGAGAGAGAGAGAGAGAGAGGAAGAAGGGTAAAGAGAGAGAGACGAAGGGGGGAGAGAGAAAAACAGAGATACAATTAAACCCAGCTTAGCTGCTTTTTTTCCCCTGAGACAAGTTTTCTCTATTTAATAGCCTTAGCTATCCTGAAACTCACTCTGTAGAGCAGGCTAGCCTAGAACCCACAGAGGTCTTCCTTTGCCTTTCAAGTGCTTAAATTAAAGGCATGCACCACCACCACTCATCTAAACTCAGCTTCTTCATCTCAGAGAAACATGGTGTTTGTCTTTCTGAGAAGAGCCAGCTTCACTTAACACAATTATCTTCAGTTCTATCAATCCACTTTCCTGCTCATGTCATGATTTCATTTTTCTTTATGGCTGGATAAAATTTCATTGTAAATGTGTACTACGTCTTGCTTTTCCATTTATCAGCTGATAGACATCTAGACTGGTTCCATTTCCTGGCTATTGTGAATAAAGTAGCTATATACCTGTGGTATGTTGACTTAGAATCCTTTAAGTACATATCCAGGAGTGGGATGTCTGGATCATATGTTAAATTCTTAAAAAAAACAAAAAAAAAACAAACAAACAAACAAAAACATTGATTTCCATAGTGGCTACACATAAGCAATCTATGTGGGCCCCTTCCCTCACATTTTACCAGTATGTTTTTACAATGACAGCCATTAGACTGGTGTGAGATGGAATCTCAAAAATATTTCACTGATGGCTAAAGATGCTGGACATTTTAAGATTATTTAGTTGCCATTTGTATTTTTTCTTTTGAACACTACTTGTTCCATTCATTAGCCCATTTATGCATTAAATGATTCAGTGTTTTTACTTTTATAGTTTTTTACAAGATTCTAAATACTGAGCTGGCCACTGCTGTGTAGTTAGATTTGTCATCATTCCATAGACTGTCGCTATGTTCTGATGATTGTTTCCTCCACTGTACAGAAACTTCATTTCAGCTCTTAGGATTATTTCCTGAGTTGTTGAGGTCCTTTCCAGAAAATCCTTGTCTATGCTATACTTTGAAGTGTCTCGTTGGTGTTTGCTTCTTACAGTCATTGACCAATTTTGAATTGCTTTTTGTGCAGGGTGAAAGCTATGGATCTAGTTTCACATTCTCTGTGTGGAAATCCAGTTTTTCCAACACCTCTTGATAAATAGGCTTTCTGACCTCCAATGTGTGCTTTTCAAGCTCTGTCAGAAACAAGGTGGCTGCATGGGCTCATTTCTGGGCCTTCTATTCTATCAGTTTTTATATTGTTTATGCACCAGTCCCTATAATCTCCATTGCTATAGCTCTGTTACAAAAGTTGAGATGAGATACTTTAATGCCCTCCCTTACTTGTTCTTCCTGCTTCATCTTTCTTTGGCTATATGGAGTCTTTCACGCTTCAATATCAATTTTAAGATTTTTTTCTTGTTCTGTGAAAAAAAAGCATTGACATCTGGACACTGAATCTGTAGAACTCTTTCGGTACTATAACCATGTTCACAATGTTCTGTTAATTTATGATATGGAGGGGTTCAATCTCCTATTGCCCAGCTTCTTAAACTGTGGATTGTGACCCCATATGGTGTGGGGGAACGTCATGAAAATTTTGGCATGAGTAAAAGTTTTCTGAACATATGATCAAAAATAAATTCAAAGTCAAATGCTTAATAAAGATGAGGTGTTTCTAGCATGTTTGCCCATGTATATCACAGCATCTTACAGCATTATTTCTAGACAGTTGTGAGCCACCATGTGGTTGCTGGAAATTGAACTCAGGTCCTCTGGAAGAGAAGTCAGTGCTCTTAACCACTGAGCCATCTCTCCAGCCCCTAGCCTTATTTCTAAATATGGGATATGCTTTAGACTTTCCATGTTGAATGTTGTCACAACAAACAGTACCAACAGACACAGCCTGAAATAACTTCAAGACTATTCTGTTATCAGGATTTTACTGTGCATACTAAACTCTTTGCTCTTTATAAAGAATGGCTTAATTATGGAAAATAAAAATTTTAAAGTTTTCATCCTATCATTCAAGGGTACATATATCTTTGTATTGTCTTATGGTAAAATGCTGTATTTTATTTGTGTTTGGGGGTGCAGTGATGCTCCCACCTGTGTGTGAACATACGTGTGGTGTGATTTCTCAAGAGGGTGAGACAAAATAATGAATTCCAGGAAGTCTGGGATATACAGTGAGACCCACTCTCAAAAAGAGAGAGAGAGGGAGGAGGGAGGGAAGGAGGGAAGAAAGGAGGGAGAGAGAGAGGAGGAGGAAGTGGCTTACTACATTCACACCTGATTTTAATTCCCTCAAAAAGCCAAAATCATGTCTCCAGTCCTTTGGGCTCTTCTGTCTTCCTCTCCAAAGAAACATCATTTAGCTTAGGCTATAGTACTGCATTCCCCTGTTGAAGGACTGTCTGTGATTCTCTCAACATCATTCCTCAAAGATCTCAGCTCCTGACTCATGGTTATCATAGTTTTCAGTACCCACACAGATATATAAAATCTGTGCCTTAAATATCTAAAAACCTTGGCCCTGCCCTTCCAGTGCTCCTCCACCCACTTACTGTGAGTGTTCCTGGCACGCCGAGTGGTGGACCCAACATGGCACCAGGTGAAATAAGAATTCCTGGCATGTAACGGCCATGTGGTAAAGCATGGTGCCATGTACAAAGGGCATGCTCCTAGGCACGGCTACGTAGATTCAAGCCCACCCCTTCTCTTAAAAAGAAAGGGCATGTGGCAGCCCAACCCCTCCCTCCCTTCCTCTGTCTCTCCTCTTTCCTGCTCTTCTCCAGGTACCTGCCTCTCGGTAACTCTCTAAAATAAACTCTCGTGTGGCACCTGACAGTGAGTGAGTGTGTGTCTTTCCACATGTGCAAAATGTAAGGACCTGGATTCATTCTGGTGGCAGGGCCCAGGTCTGTGAGTGAACTTCTGCAGCAGCCAATGGATTCAAAGGTTGGATTCGCACCAGAAAACTCCAATGGCTGCTCACCTTACCTCTTTGCCTAATCTTGGAACATCAAGGTGTGTCGCATCTTGATTACATAGGTTTTTCTTTAAAAAAAAAAAAAGCCCAACGGTTGAGGCAATGGTCTCTTAGCCCCTTCTGCTGTGCAAAGCTAAGTGGCAGCCCAGGTTCTCATTCTCTGTAGGCAGCAATAAAATCCCCACTCATAACATGTCCAGCCTCCCTGGTGGAAATTCTTACACTGGGGCATAACACAAAACACTAACACTTACTACCATGGTCAAAACTCAACCCTTGCCATTTTCTATGACATATGAACTTAAAATACCCCATTTCTCACCACGTTGCATCTCTCCAGCTTCCTCCCTCTAATGGGAGCTACAGGATTCAGTCTTCTGGCCCAACCAGATCTTACAATTAATTGATTCCAACACTTTCACTGTTTCTCACTCGTACAAGTCAAATCCCATGGTCATTTATGACCATATCCTTACACTTATATGCTCATTACTGTCTACATCCTGTGCAGGGAGTCATGGAGTTGGCCTGGTCTAGCTGCCTTGAGAAGTGTATGTCATAGGTTTTTTAAGTCCATGGCACCTGGGGCACTGTATGCCTTTCAGTTCCTGAGAGACTGAGGCCCCCCCTATGATGGTGGAACATTCAGGACATTTCTGTGTTTCTCTGGGTTCCTTAGAAGTAAACAAAGCATGTAAAATTTTGACAGGACAGTTGGTCTCAGACATTAATCTTATGTTCCTAATATAGCTTGCAAATATAGTTCCTAATATAGTTACAAATACCTGGCAACTACTAGTGTGTTCTTCCTTGCAACTTCCAGTATATTTTGTTTCTGATAAGAGAATAAAAAGTCTGATGCTTGCAACAAAACTTGTCATAGCCTCAGTCTTGCTGTGACTCCTCCAACCTGTGCCTGGTCAAGATTCATTTCTCATTGGCCATTATCCATTAAGTAACCTTGGCCCAGTGAGTAATCCTACCTCACAGCTGGTTCTGTTCACTCTCTGCTTATTTATTCTCTGCTCAGATTTGTAAAGGCAAACATGACTATCTGCAAAGAAACAAATAGGCAGGTCTCATTAACATTCATGATCTCTAACTTCACATAGGGCCTTAGTACTGTCTCGGAATCATAAGAACCACATCTAATTTCATTTTTATTTCTTTAAAAATATATAAATTTATTTGTGGAGATCAGGTAGCACAGCACATGTGTGGGGGAGGTCAAAAGACCCACCTTTAAAAGTCAGTTTTCTCTTTCCACTATGTAGGTTCCAGGGACATTGGGTTTTTGAGACAAAGTTCATGTAGCTCAGGATAGACTCAAATTCACAATGTCAGAGAGGATGACTCTAAACTCTTGATCCTTCTTCCACAACCGCACAAGTGTTGAGCTTACAGGAGTCTACCACCACATCTACTCAAAAACACAAATTTAAAATCTATTTGCTTCTCAGTTTGTCTTTTCCCTGAATTTTAAGATATCTTCATTTTCTAAATCTTTCAAAGTGAGTTTCTTTCTCTACTATTCCACACAATACACACACACACACACACACACACACACACACACACACACACACACGCTCAAAAGTAACTTTATTACAATTACCCACAAATGACATAAAACCTGTATGTAGCATTACAGTTATGTCAATAATTGGCTTAACCTATTTGTACTTATTTTCTGACTATACAATAGTGCAGGAAGATCCTTAATGTACTCAAGTCTGCTTGTGAGTAAGCATTACCTAGGGTGCTAAAAATTTTATGTTTTCTGAGCTCTATCCCAATTTAAAATATAAATGACCTCTATTTCAGGTGATACATTGACTTCAATTGGTTGTTTTTCAGATAAGAGCAGGAATAATCCATAGTAGGGGAAATTGATTTCTGCTATGGACTACATTTTGCCCCCACAGCTAACTCCTAAATCTATATGTTGAATTCCTTCCTTCCCCTCTGTGTGATCATATCTGGAGATAAAACCTTTAAAAATAATTTATCATTTATTTATTTGCCTTGGTGTTTGCCTGGAACTGGAACTACAGACAGTTGTTAGCTGCCATGTGGGTGCTGGGAATCGAACCCGGGTCCTCTGGAAGAGCAGACGGTGCTCTTAACCGCTGAGCCATCTCTCCAGCCCCTAAAACCTTTAAAAATAATTAAATGTGACTTATTTAATAAGACCTGAGCATTCTTTTTGTTTTTATTAAGCCTTTTAATTTTATTTAGCATACAAAATAGGTTTCACCATGACAATTTCACACACACACAGAGCATATTTAACCCCTAGGACCCTCCCTTGACCCTACCCCTTTATCCCTTCCCATAGTTCTCTTTGTCGCCACAAACAATTGCACTTCTGCATACTTCTTTGGACCCCCTTCTCTTCCAAGATAGTCCTTCTATTCTTACAGGACAAGAGAGAAAAGCGAAGTAAGAAAGAGTATAGAGATTCTTCTTTCTCCGGCACACAAAGAGAAATGTGTACATATGAAGACACAGCAAGATAACAATCAGGAAGAGGTCTGCCAGCAACCTGATTTTAAACTTCTAGAACCCAGAGCTGTGAAAGAATACATTTTAGTTATTTAAGGCTCCCAGTGTGTGGTACGTTGTCATGGCATCCCAAGCAATATATGTCAGTGTCTGTCTACATTATTCACAATCAGCAATTCCATATCACACATGCCCAGATATGCTTAAATCTTTATTACACAGAACTCTTACCTCCTTTTTGGCTTAATGATGAGTAGAAATAAAAACTTTTATTCCTAGCCACCATGATTTATTCATACATTGTTCTTCAGTTATATTTATCTAGATAAGGGCAAAGATGCAATTAGTCTGTGGTCTATACATAGCCATGTTTACATTTTGCCTCTTGAAACATGACTTGGAAAGCTCCAGCATCACCGTTCTTAAACACTGCAAGCTGTGGCTGTTTGTTGGGGAGAATTGTAAAGATTCCTGGCACACCACGTGGTGAACCCAACATGGCTCTGGGTGAGGTAAGAATTCCTGGCATGTAGCCACATAGTAAAGCCAACTGGTACGGCAGAATATACTGCATTCAGAGGGCATGCCCCTAGGCGTGGCTACATAAATCCGTGCCCACCTTTCCTCTTAAAAGGAGATGCCATACAGCAGTCTGTCTCTTCTCCCTTCTGCTTCTCTGCTCCTGTACTTGTCTGGCAACTCTCCTGAATAAACTCTCTTGCGGCCCTGGTGTGTCTGCTGTCACACATAGTGTGTGTGTGTGTCTGATCTCATGCAAGCAAAACCAACAATAATAATACAGGGCACAGCAGAATCACCTAAACATAAGCTCTGACCACCTACAAACTAAGGCTGGACTTAAGACTAGGAGGTCACTGGTCTCTTTATTTGGAATTCAATTACAAAGAGTTACAAACACAGAGATCCCTTGAACCCTTCATCTCCCCCAGTTTTATACATCTTACCTAGATATAGCACATTATAAAACTCAGAAAATTAACAGTTATATGACGAATTTGTTGTGTGTGTATGTATGTATGTACATAGGTACGTATACATAGTTACGTGCCATTTTATCAAGGTGCAGAGCTAGTCCATCACAAGGAGTCAGCTTTGTGCCACTTTAGTTATAACCACCCCCCATACCATACTAAACCCTAACAATCACCTGTCTTTCATCTCTAAAAACATCCTTTTGACAATTCTGTATAAAGGGACGTATATGACCTTGGAGAATGCCTCTTTAGCTTGGAGTAATGCCCTTGAGATCCGTCAATTGGGTATTGTTAGGTTGTTACATTGCTGTAGCCACACCCCCACCTGCAGGAGCTCGCTCCAAAGCTCCAAAACCTCTGACATACCCTTTAAAATCTCCAACCACGTGGAAGATTTTCTCTTCCTCTCTGCTCCCCACACTCTCTCCCTCCTCTCTTCCCTTCCCCCTCCCCCTCCTTAACAAACCTAATATGGCTCCCTTGGAGGCGTGCTAGTGAGTTCTTTCACGTGTGAAATAATAACAGGTGTGCCTGTTAAAAATCTGCTGCCTCTTGTTGGTATGCAATGTTTTGAATGAACCAGGCTATTTATCCAGTTTAACCATTCCATTAGTTGTTGACTATTATGCATAAAGCTAAACATCTGTGTATGATTATTTATTGGACGAATCTTAATTCTTATGATAAAAACCTGGAGCCAGATATTTGGGGGAATGCTAAGAGATCAGAGAGACAGAGGAAAAGCCACAGCCACTTCTCACCAAGGCAACTCCTCATGAATCCTCAGGCTAGATGCCTCTGTGCCCTCACGTGAAACAGATGGGTCTGAGCTCTGTCTCCTCCCCTTATAAACTTTTCTCTGCCCAGCAATACCACTTCCTGGTTCAAACATTCTAGTGCTGGGATGTGTGTGACACCACTCCCTGACCCTTATGACTAAATCTGTGGCTGACTTTGTCCTCTGATCTTCAGGCAAGCTTTATTAGATACACAATATATCAAAATTATTTTTATTTGAATATAAGTTTTCATTTCTCTAAAATAAGTATCTAAGAATCTAACTAAATGGTCATGTGATAATTAGAGGTTTAATTTTGAAATATTTTTAAAGTTATGCATATATGTCTGTGTGGGAGTAGGTATGCACAAATGCACACTGAGGCTACAGGAATTAGGTCTCTCTGAAGCTGGAATTACTCCTGTGAATAAACCAGTGTAGGAACTTCGATTCAAATGCTGGCAGTATGTTCTCTTAACTGCTGAGCCATCATCTCCCCAGCCAATATGTTTAATTTTAAGAAGCTGCCAAATAAGATGGATGTGGGGAAGCATACTCATAATCCTAATACTTCAAAGGCAGAGACAGAAGGATTGCAAGTTGAGGCAAACCTACGTTTATATAATGAGACCCTGTTTTAAAAAGAAAAAGAAACTGCCAAAAAAATTTTCAGAAGAGTTAAGCCACTTTGTATTAACACTAATAATATATACCTATTTTCTCTGCATACTTGCCTGTTCCAACAAGTATGTTATCATGGTTTTAATTTGCATTGCTTTTGTGGCTGGTGATACTGAATATCTTTTCCTATATGTATTTCCCATCTGTATGCCCTTTTAATTGTGTTTCATGTACTTTGATCATTTATAGCTGGATTACTTATTATCTTTTTATAGGCCTGGACTGACCTATTAAAAAAAAAAAGATACCAGTCTGCTGATGTTCCTGTATCTACCACCTGACTGTTGGTATTATAGGCATGTACCACTTTACCCAGTTTACCAAGTGCTGAGGCCCAGAACTTAATGCATGCTAGGCAATCGAGCACTCTGATCTCCAGCCATAAAATTTAGCTTTAAAGTGTTAAGTTCAGTGGCAAAATATTTTCACATTATCATACAATCGCCAACCACTACTGTTCATTTCCAGAACTGTTCATCTTTCTAAGCAGATATGAACACCCTCTAAATAAATGTCTTCCTTCTAGAAACTTCAATTTTTCTGTCTCAATTTTGACTGTTCTAGTTACTGCACATACATGGATATCATATAGTATTGTTTTGTGAGTAGCTTCTTCATTTAGGCTAGTGTGTTCAGCTTTGTTCATGACTCAAATTGTAAGGCTAAATAATGCCCCTTTGTACACATGTATCACATTTTACTCAGCCACCCATTTGTTCATGAATAGTTTTAGCCATTTCAAATAATGATTTCAGAAATGCTAATATATTGTTAGTCATTGCTTTTAATTCTGAGGTGTATGTCCCTATGCTTAAATTATTCAGGAAATGGTGCATAGTGGCCCAGCACAAGAGAGGTGGGAGACACAATAATACTCAACTAAGCTTCCTGAGGCAGCCTGAACAAAACAACAACAAATGCATAATTACTTTCTTTGCGGTAGTTGTTTTCAAATATAGCAGGAAAGACAATCAAACTTTTCTCCATGGCTTTATCTTCTACCTATCTGAAAAGGGAGAGCTTGAAAGCCATTCCTGGGTCTAGATTCAGCCTTTTCCCTATTTCTTCCTACTAACCAAGGTCCTATCACCCCTCAACTGCTATTTTTAATATTATGAAAATGGATGTGTTAAATTTGATATGATGTTTGTGACTTAAAAAAAGAAACATTCCAGTGAAATGAAAACAAGTTACCTTTTTTTCCTATTGGACACTATAAAGGCATATAATAATAACCAACAATGTCTGATTTCACAACTATATTAAACAAGGAAGCTATAATTAGACAACATTTTCCAAAGTAAAAGCCTGTGATTAAAATTTTTGTTTGTTCAGTACAAGGGGACCAAATCAAGGGCCTTGTCCGGTACTTTAAACACATGATCATATGCCCAGGCCTAGAGTTTAAAGTTGTTTTGAATCTTTGGAACTTAACTTGAAAGGGGACATGATGACCGCATCTTTAATGTAAACTTTATGACCTCGTCAAATGTTTTCTTTACAAAGTATTCTTATACAAGCATATATACATACTTTCATTCCCAGCTTTACACTCCAACCTACTTGAGGCGCAGCTTATACATTGTGTACAAGAATCAAAACTCACTAACTTATTTTTACTACAACTTTGTTTCAAATCATCGCTCGGTGTATGAGCTACCAGTACTGTCTTTACTTGAGCAATCGTTTCATGGGAAAAACCCAATCGTTTAGGTCACTGAAGCATAGCTTGACCCAACAAGGTCCTTTTAAAGATTTCTCAAGTTTATTTAGTCTTATACTTTCTCAATCCCTCACTTCCCAAGTTTCCAAAACCTTCTCAAATACAAGGTTTTCAAACAAACAGCACTTCCTCGAATCGTGACCCAGACTCGGTAAAAGGTTTCTCCATCTTGTCTCAGGTGGAGCCATCTTTGGTTTAAGCTTGAACTGCCAGCCCCACCCTTTTCCTACCCCCACCGTGAAAAGTCCTGTACCAAACCCGTCTAGACACTCGGAGAAACACCCCAGCTAACTGCAAGTTTTGGCTTCTGCTAAACTGCTTGCTGACTTTACTTCCTCCTGCCAACTGCAACCAAGGACGTAGTTTTTCTGTGTTCTTTAAAGCTCCCAGGAAATGCATTGGGGCCGCTCGGTGAGAAGCGCTTGTCTCCAGGCAGGCGGCACGGCCGGACAGACTCAGTGGTGCTCGGTACTCTCTGGGTCTCTCAGCAGCAACCCGGACAGAAGGAAGGAAGGCGACAAGGACCTCACAAAAGCGAGACGGCCTCACGATTCCCAGAGCAGCTCTTCAGGAAGTCCGCCTGTGACGCGCTACTCCGGCTCCAGTGACGCGAAGTGACCACGTGACTCATTCAGCGCGGCGGCGCCTGCGCGTCAGGGAACGGGGCGAGGCCTGTAGGGGAGGGGGAGAGCTAGATGGCGAGAGGCGGGGAAGGGGCGGGGCTAGAAGGAAGTGGGTGGAACGTAGGCGAGAAGACCGAAAGAAAGTGGGTGGGGCGAGGGCGGACCTATCTGGGGTACCGCGGAGCTCCACTTCCGGTCTGCCGGTATTTCTGCTTCCGGGTCGAGGGTGTTCGCCGCCTGCATCTGCCCTCCTTGGTTGGTAGTGGTGCTCTCAGTGACAGCGCCTCCTGACTGCCCACCCGCGGGAACCTGGGTGGCTCCCCACCTTCCGCCTCAGCCTGGCTCCTGCGCGCCGATGCTGAGCGGGGCGGCGGGCCCAGCGAGGCTGCAGTGTGCCGGCCTCCGGCGCCTTAGGCGATCCGCGGGGACTGGCAGCCCTTAGGCGCCCCAGGATCGATCGCCCGCTCCCGGCCCGGCTCGGATGGGCCCTCCCACGCGATAAATGTGGCTGCTGAGGCGCTGGTGCCAGTGGCCGGACCTGCTGCTCTTTGGCTCCAAGTTTACCTCCGCTGCAGCGCTTTGCTGCGCCCCGGGGCTGCCGTCGCCCGCTCCTTCTCCCCTGGGCCTGGCTTTGCAGCGTGGCGACGATGGACAAGATTCTGGAGGGCCTGGTGAGTTCCTCGCATCCTCTGCCCCTCAAACGGATGATTGTGCGGAAGGTGGTGGAATCCGCGGAGCACTGGCTCGACGAGGCGCAGTGCGAAGCCATGTTTGACCTGACGACCCGCCTCATCCTGGAGGGCCCAGACCATTTTCAGCGACAAGTGGGCCACCAGGTGCTGGAGGCCTACGCGCGCTACCACCGGCCAGAGTTCGAGGCCTTCTTCAACAAGACCTTCGTGTTGGGCCTCCTTCAACAGGGTTACCACTCACTGGACAGGAAGGACGTAGCCATCCTGGACTACATTCACAACGGCCTGAAGCTCATCATGAGCTGCCCGTCCGTGCTAGACCTCTTCAGCCTGCTGCAGGTGGAGGTGCTGCGAATGGTCTGTGAGAGGCCGGAGCCGCAGCTCTGTGCCCGACTGAGCGACCTTCTGACGGATTTTGTGCAGTGTGTTCCCAAAGGGAAACTGTCCATTACTTTCTGTCAACAGCTGGTTCGAACGATAGGTCATTTCCAGTGTGTGTCCACCCAGGAGAAGGAGTTACGGGAGTATGTCTCCCAGGTAACGAAAGTGAGTAACTTACTACAAAATATCTGGAAGGCTGAGCCCTCCACGCTGCTACCGTCTCTGCAAGAAGTTTTTGCTAGCATCTCTTCCACAGGTAAGGGTCATTATTTCAGATAAATATGCCTTAGAAATTCAACAGTGTTCCAAACACATTACCTTTCTGCCTGAAACGTTCTCTTTTGGGGGACTAGAAGGTCATCAAGCCTATTTTATTTGAGTGAATCCTCCAGTAAGAGGCATTCTTGATGGAGAGCAAATCTAAATACTCTTATCCAAAAATTTATTTCACTTCACACCCTTATTCAGAATCGTACTTTATAACCAAAAGGTTGATGATGCCTAAGTCCAAAGACCTTAGTCACTGAACAAGTCACTTAATTCCACCCGCCTCTGCTCCAGTTTTGGAATGCTTACAGGCTGACAGCCATTATGAAAAGCTTCTCGTCATTAGTGACTAATGGTCTCATATGATACTTACCACGTTGTTATTACTGCATGTTACTTATGTTGTTGAACTTTTCGATTTGTCAGTGTCCTCATTTTTTAAAAAATTCATGGGCCATACACAATCTATTATAAGATTGTCATTATTGTGTAGGGATTGGTTTTGTTTTGTTTTTAAGTATTGTCATTTTTACGCCACAACAGTGTATGTGACAAGAGATCCAGGTAGCTTGGAAACAAGTGTGAGTTGTGACAAGGACAGTAAGGCAGCTTAGGTAGATGCTTGTCTTCATCCTGAACTGCATTCTTAGAAACTTGGTACAGTTCAAAGGATCATACGTAGAAAATCCTTTCACCTAAGAATTTTTTGTCTGTCCTTGGAGGTGCTTTAAAATCTGACAATCAAACTGAACTTGTGAAGCTGTCCTTTTTATCTTAACCAGAAATGAGGATTGAGTTAGAAAAGCTCATATGATGTAATGCATTTATTATATAGTAGGTACATTATCATCCCCTTCCTGTAAGTTTTTTTGTAGTCTGTTGACTTCGTTAGATTTCTTTGCCAAGTCTTGAAACTGTAGTAGTGAGCCTGACCATCTTAATACCTAACACTTTAGATAAGTAAATCCAGTCTCTCTTAGAGTAGTATAATGTCTACCATAATTTTTTTTTTTTTAACTATTTTAGAGCCCCTGACATGGAAATTAGAATGATACCTGCTGACTGGTTCTTTTTTTTTTTTTTTTTCTGATTACTGCTTTTTAAAGCAGTATCTACCCCCCCCCCAAAAAAAATGTAACATTAACAATGAAGTAGCTTATTGGTCAAATTTAATAATAGTTTTTATAATTCAGTGTTGTGTCTATAAAATGAGTGATTGTTGCTGTTCCATCCTAACCTTTCTTTTGTATGATTTAACTTTCAATTTAGAGTCTACTCATGAGGTATAGTATGACAACTCATAGCACTTTTAGTGTGTGTGTGTGTGTGTGTGTGTGTGTGTGTGTGTGTGTGTGTAGCTCCCCTTCTCCTCTTGAACTACTTTGAACCTCTTTGTCATATTTGTCTGTCTTTTTAACTAAAAACTAGATGCATCCTTTGAGCCCTCGGTTGCCTTGGCAAGCCTTGTGCAGCATATTCCTCTGCAGATGATCACAGTCCTCATCAGGAGCCTGACTGCCGATCCGAATGTAAAAGATGCAAGTATGACCCAAGCTCTCTGCAGGTACTATGTTGTTTATACCAGACATTAATTACAGACTCGAGAAGAGATAGTATTTGCCTTTTTGTATGCATAGTGGAGAACTTGGAGAATTTTCTAAAACTGAAATTATGAAGTAAATTTGTAGTTTCTTGAAATAAATTAGAATGACTTACCTTTTTCTAGCCTCATCTGAAATTGTTTGGTTGGGTTGTTTTTCTAGATTCTTTATTCCTTACTATTTCCTGTAGCCTTTCAGTGTAGAGTGGTGATTATCATTTGGTTCTGGGTTTGTTTTTGTTCCTCTTAGCTAGATAGGAATTTTATTTTTTCTTTAAACTGGCCTCCATAAATGATAGCTTTGCCTTTGCATCTTTGGATTTATTTTATGTGTGTGTTTTGCCTTCATGTATGTATGTGTACCATATGCATGCTTGGAGGTCAACTCCTGCAACTGGAGGTCTGGATGGTGAACCCACTGGTGTGTGCTGGGAACTGAACCTGGATCCTCTTGCAAAAGCAACAAGTGCTTTCAATGCTGAACCATTTCTCCAGCCACTACCTTTGCCTCTTTGGATTTGTTTTCTCTCTTTTTCATAAGTGGATGAATTTGGCCAGATAGAATTCTGGTTTGATAACTGTTTTCTTTATTATTTTGAAATTAATAGCACATGATTTTTGGGCATCTACTGTTGCTGGTGGGGGCTGGTGCCAGTCTGCTTGTCAGGTGTTGCTGATAACTTGTTTTCTTATCTTAAAGGATTAGCAGTCTCATTGCCCATGTATAGATATAAACTGATTTCCCCTTTGCAGCACTTTTATGCTTGAATTTAGGCATTCATTCAAGGTGAGTTACTGAGCACTTAAAAAGAGTGTCAGGCAGCATTCAAAATACCGTAAGCAAACTAATAAAAATATATACTTTTCATTTATATTTCCATTATAGTCAGAGAGACCAGTATTAACGTGGTAATAGTTCACTGATTCCAGCATTCATCCTGATTTTTAAATTGTTAACAGTGTATAGTAATGGATGCCATAGTTAGACAGATCTGGCTTTTTTTGCTCTACTGCTGAATAATTAAATTGATTTTGTTTTAGATTTAAAGTTTGTTTTAGAACATACAGTAAATAGTTTAGTATATTAAATGATAAGTATTTATTGGGAAAGGTAGACGTGTAAATAAGTGGTTTGCAGTTTCCAGAAAGATGGCTAAGGAAGGGCTCATTTAGGTGACCGTGTACTAAAGTAAAAGCTGGAGCAACACCTTGGATATTGGAGATACATACTAGCATAGACCATATCTGACCTAGGTTTATGATTTCTCAACTTTCTTTCTGATGGTGCCAAATTCAGTAGAACCCATGCTTTGAATTTTGAATTCTGCTTCTCCAGGGCTAGAGTATATAAAGTGTGATACTTTCTTGAAATGCTGGGTAGACATAGCAGGCCACAGCTACAGGTCAGCCGCACAAGCAGGGTAAACACCTAGTATTCTACATCGGACTGTTTGGTAGGTTGTTGTATTTAAAGCTTTACTCCTTATGGTATTTTCCATTTACAAAAGGTTTCCAGCACTGTCATAATTCAGGGAGTAACTGCTTTGTCCTAAAACCTACTTACTGTTCTCTATGAAGGTGCCTATCCATAGTGCTTGTCTCTGTGCTTCAGTGACAGTGTTGTCACTGAGACCCTAACAAGACCACCACAGAGCCAGACTTCCAGATGCAAATACAGAGGCTTCCTGGGCAAGGGCTTCTTCCCACACTCTCCAGGCAAGTGAAGGAGGTAGCCCTGAGCCCTGATTACAAAAGGCTTATATAGGGAAAAACTAAAAGCAAGGAGCTGTATGTCTTGGTGTTCTAGGATTGGATAAGGGAACACAGAGTGAGGTAATCTTTAGAAATTATTGGTCAGACTATAAACATGAGATTGCTAATGGTTATAGAACACTGACAGGATTTATGGCAAGATATGGGATGTCTGCAGAGACATCTGACTCCTGTTAAATTTTACTACCGTGCCTCCTGTTTGACTGTGTCCAGGATGTTTGCTTGGAATTCTGCTGTCACAGCTTATTTTGTGGGCTTGAGTTTAGTTCCCGGTCACCATAGAGGCCTGTTCTCAGGGTGGTGTTGGTTCTGCTCTACAATTGTAGTGTTTTCTGATTGAGCTTGAACTTTCTCTTGTTTTATGGGTTTTTCTTTCTTATGTATGTAGTCTGTTTAAATAGGAGATGAGGATTACAGTGGCTTCTGAGTCTGTTATTACAGTTACATGAACTGGTCTTTTATCATGAACACTCAGAAAGTGCCATTCTCACTAATGCCACTCTCAATGACATAGACTCACTCTAGCTTCTTCTTTGTGCCATTTAATTAATGGAACCAATTAATCTGTAACTTGTGCTTCTGACATCTTAGATCATAAATCTAGAAGCAAGTATAACTGCATTCTTTTTCTTACTCAATTTGATTAATATTACTAAGTCCTTTGAATTCTGTCTTACCATTTTTGGAAACCAAATCTGTTTTGTTACAATAGTCTTGTATTTGGTCAAATGTAAATATATTCCTAGAACATGAATAACACTCACATATGAAACAGACCAGTGAAATGAGGGGGACTGCAGTTGCGTAAGCAACTTCTGACAGAAAAAGGTAGGCCTCACCTCCAGGTGTCTGGTGAATCAGAGAAACTTGCAACTGAGCTTGCCTCATTAGAATTTTCAAAAGAAGCCTGAAGTCAATTTGTCTGTATAAATTTCCTATCTATAAAGCATTAGGCCAAGTAAGACTGAAAACTGGGTGAAGTCCTCAAGCTTCCTTGTAAAGGGGAAAGTTAGTTTATAGTCCATATTCATGATTAACTTTGTTTTGTGGCTTTTCATAATCTTACCTGTTTTAATGATACAGTTTGAAAGCTGCTTGTGTTTCTTTGAGCTATAGGAATAAATGCCCTTACTTATAAACACTAGAATCCAAAGTATTAGATTGGAAACAGAATTATCACTGAAGGAGAGCAGGCTGAAATACAAAGGACTGCTGCAGTTAAAATGAAAGTACAATCCAAAAATTGCATTTTATATTCCAGAGCATTGTGCAGACATCCAGTAACACTGCTTAGTGATTGTTGATTGACAGCTTTCCTGGCTTTTTCTTCCAATCTGGGGGCAGAAAGCAAATCTGACCATAGCATTCTTAGTACCTAATGTCTTACTAGCGATAGAATACACACTCAAATACGTGTCTCATGAATGACTTAACCTGTTTAGAGTGGTCTTTCGTGGTGGGAGGTGCAGGAGCACTCACCTTTAGCATCAGAGTACTCATCCAGTCATCAGGGCCTTCCTCATGACTTAGTGCCTCCCAGAGGCCTCACTTCTCAACTCAGGGTTAACTGAAATCTCAGCTCAGATTTCAGCAAAAGTCTGAGAAAGACACAGAGACTGATACCATAGTAAGAGGAGGCATATGAGATGAGAAGCTACAAACATTCTCAAGGAAAAGGCCCATGAGATTAGTAATTAACAATAATAAAGAACCATTGTAAAATAGACATTACTTCTCCCTCTGTCCACTCCATTTTCTCCTTAGACTGAGATGAAGATTCTGGCCTGTGTGCACTTGTTCTGCACTGGCAGTGCCTCTATCCACAGAGCAAGTGAGTCCCCAGAACCAAAGTACTCACACTACTTCAATGTCTTTCCATTTTAAGTTGCTATGGATAGTTTTATACAGAACTTCCTCAGTACTAAAATTCCTCCACAGCACTCTGCATTGTCAGTACTACAGTGTATTTACATTTATTTATTATTTATATTAATTTTATTTATCTTTATGCATGGCTATTTACATTTGATGCAGTTTTTACTATGTTATAAGCAATGCTGGAGGTATTCATTTGGGAGTGAGGGCTGCAATAGTGCAGATAAAGCCCAAGGTCTTGTACATACTGGACAAGTGATCTACCACTAAGATATGTTCCCAGCGTGAGTTTGATTGATTGATTGATTGCTTTTCTTTTTTGGAGACAGAATCTTGTTATACATCCTTTTCGAACCTCTAACTTTCAGAGATCTGCTTGCTTCTGCCTCCCAAATGCTAGAATTAAAGGCATGTGCCACCACACTCAGCTTATTTTTACTTCTTACTGAGACTCTCTTGCACCATAGTCTGTGCTCATCCCTCCCTGAACTAGTGACTGAAGATAACCTTGAGATCCTGATCCTTTCAAGAGCTTGGACTTACAGATATGTGCCACCCTATCTGATTTATGAAGGGCTGGTAACCCAAGGCTATGAGTATGACCGACCAACAAGCAATCTACCAGCTCAACCATGTACCCAGCCCAGCATGAATATACTCTGTAGAAATGCACATATGTCTCTTTCTTATTCTCTGTGTACTGACTGCAGATTTTTCTGAAAAGCAGCCCTGCAATAGTTTTATGATAAAGATTAGCTAATAGCAACTACTTCAGTGATTTGTAACCATTATTGTAAGAAACCAGAAGAACTAAAATTTGTGTGAAGAATGCAGGGCACCCAGATAAATGGCAGTTAATATTCATTGTACTTGGAATTTACACTTCATAGCTTTTAGAACATTTAAATCTGAAAACCAAGACAACATTGTTGTGCTGCTAGAAACCCAGTACTTGGGAGCCTGAAACAAGCCTGGGCAACAGAGTGAGACCCTGTCTTGAAAGCCAAAAAAAAAAAAAAGACTGATAATGATGATATTTCAATCTTAAGACAAATAGTTATATATTGCCAATGCTTTTAAATGGTAATGTTCTTTTGGTCACAATTTATAACCTCAGTATTTATAATTGACATTTTGTACAATAAATATGTTTATTGCTGGACTAACATTGATGGCTCAGTGGGATAAATGTACTTAGTGCACAAGTCTGGTTAACTTCAGATCATTTTTCAGAACCCACACTTTGGCCTCATTGTGTATGTCAAGGCAAGTATATACACACCCACACAACAACAATAAATAAACTTTTTAAAAAGATACTGATTGCTCCCTGGATTAATATTTGGTGGAGAGTAACATTTATGGTGAGTGTTTCCATTTATTTAATCTTCAGAACAGCCCTGCAAATAAGTATATTTATAACCTAGAGATTTAAAAAAATTAAGAAAAAGAAATTTGACATTTTTAAACCAGTTCCTCTGATTTCAGAAACCTGAAATATAAATGGAAATTTCTGTTTCACTAGTAACTCCCAAAAATTCAGTAGCCCCTTCCCAAATTACCACCCAGAGACTTGTATTAATTATAAATTCTCAGGCTTATTACTGACTATCTCTTATACTTAAATTAACCAATAATTCTTATGTGTGTAGCTACATGGGTTGGTATTATTTTCTCAGTACAACATTCTCATCCTGCTTCCTCTGTGTCTGGCTGGGAACTCCATGATTCCACCCTTCTCCTTCCCAGCATTCTCAGTTTGGTTTTTTCGCCTAACTTTTGGCCCAGCTACGGCCTGTCGGCTTTTTATTAACAATGAGCATAATCCACAGCACTGAAGAGTTTTTTCTTTACTCTGTATTAGTATCTAATCCATCTGAATAGATAACTTCATCAAATTACATAAGCATGTACCTGACTGTTTTCTAAAGAGTATAGTTTTCAGTATGTCACATATCTAGCTTTAGAAAGAGGGTTCATCAGAACCCATATTGCTTTGTCCAATTCATTGAATTGGCTTGATATTTAAGAAAGGAAATACACAATAATGGAAAATCAGGTCATTAGAATATTTATACAGTCAGCGTTTTTTATGATTGAAAGTTTTCTTCAGTTGTTGTGTATAAGATTTTGAAATGAAAGAGGTGGAGACACTTGGACCAGGATTCAGAATATCCTCTTTAATGATATGTTTTACATTACACTACTTAGCAAAAAGCAAAGTCTCAGTTGATATTCATACATCTTAGTTCAAAGGTCTGATTTTAAACTCCTCTTATAACAGTTACTGTTGAACAAGTTCTTGATCTCCCTATATAGCTTTTATTTAAAATTTTGCAGTTATGAGATATGATCATTTATCATAAAGTTTTATGGGAATATATTAAATAAAGAAGCTGTCAGCTTACAAGACTAGAAAGTTCTTGAAGACAGGCCACAGTTACACTTTGAGTCAAAAAGTGAATGGTTACCTATTGTAATTCTTGCTACTTCCAACTTACATTGAAGATATTTTAAATACTGATAATTGTGTCTTCCTTTACAGAATGATTGACTGGCTGTCTTGGCCATTGGCCCAGCATGTGGATACATGGGTAATCGCTCTTTTGAAAGGACTGGCTGCTGTTCAGAAGTTTACTATTTTGATAGATGTTACTTTGCTGAAAATAGAACTGGTGAGTAGAAGTAGATCAGCCTATTGGGATGCATAGAGTGCGTTCCTAGTTTGGGTTTTGTTTTAAATAGATTTTGGGGGGCAAAAGCCATTGTAATGTAGGGGTAGTCAACTGAAATTAGTTTGCTATTTTCAGACACTTAATGTGAACACACACTCTATTTATTAGCTCTTTTTTGTTTGTCTTTTAGGTTTTTTATTTTTTTGTTGATGATGTTTATGATGTTTGTTATTATCTTCTGCTTTTTTTGACTGTCTCCCTATAGAGGTCACACTGACCTCCAGCTCACAGGACTCCTGCACAAAAGCTCCTTTTGCTGGCTTTTCTTACCCATCTCCAGATATGTTGCCTTCATTTCTTACTTCAGTGACATTGTCTTTTGACAAAGGTGTCTGGCACACCAGTCTGGAGAACCTAGGGCCTTTGTAGTACTATCTGCCCTGTTTATAGATGTTCTTGTCCTTAGATGTCTGTGAAGCTAATGTCCCTCCAGTTTATACTCACATGTTAACCTTTTTCCTGGGGCATTTTTAAAACCCTCTATAAAATGACAGACTCCTTTGATACTCAATGTTTCCTGGTCACCATGTTCTTTGTATTTTTAGCATGTATCTCTGTTTATTACTTTTTATTATCTTCTACATGTTCTCTAACCATAAGCATGTATGACCTCTGGTACCTGGAACAGTGCAAAAAATTGTAGGTGTTCAGTAACTATTGACTACATAAACTCAATGATTAGTGACTCTGGGGCTAATGCTTATTTACATATTTAAACGTATTTTCACTTAATGGGGGAGTTTTGTGAATTGTTTAAATCATTAAGTTCTCTTTTATTTCAGTCCCAGGATATTTTTCTTTCTCCTCCAAAGTCTAATAATGTGTTGTGATAGGGCTTTCAAGGAAGAGGGAGACATTCACATAAAGGCTGACAGCATAGGGAAGGGTTAATGCTTTTTGTGGAGTCTCAGGCTGCTGTCTCATTCTGCAGGTCTTTAACCGACTTTGGTTTCCCCTTGTGAGACCTGGTGCTCTTGCAGTTGTCTCTCACATGCTGCTTAGTTTTCAGCATTCTCCAGAGGCGTTTCATTTGGTAAGTATAGTAATGCTTGTCAACATGTAGCTCTCATTGCATGTTTAATGAAAAGACTGTAGGTTAGCCTTAGAGTATTTCATGTAACTTTATAAATTCTTAACAAATTGAGTTTGTAGAACATCCTGGCAAAGAATATATTTTCAGAAAGTTTTGTGCTTCACCAAAACTGCCGCACTCACAGCCATTGCCAGCAGCTGGGAGTCCCTGCTGTGCCAGGAACTGTCGTTGCAGGGTGCCTTTACATAGCAACAGTGCAGTCAGTGTGACAGAAACTCCTCATGATGACACTGGAAAGCTCATAAGCAATGGAGTGCTGGGTTTGGGCCTTTCCCTCTTTCTCAGTCCATTAATGCCATCTTTAACAATTGTCACAATTCTACCTGCCAGTCAAAATAGCTGCTTGCTGGCTTTGATTTGATTGCAGTTGTCAATTACTACAGATGAGAAATGACAAACTGTCATTTGGGAATATGTCCATTTCAGGAAAGTTTCACGTGGTTTTCTGCATTCTCCAAGGTCTGATCATGTTTTACAAGAGTAGATATTCAACAGCAGCAGGAAGCACCATAGGGATACTAATGCACCATGACAAGTCAGAAGAGACATGCAGAGGTGCAGAATGAATTCCTCCTGGCTGTGCTCAGCTAGAGAGCCACAGCACCGTAGGCTTACACAGGCTGCCCAGTGCCTCTTCCTTTGGGGAGAACCCACAGGCTTTGTTTCAAGGAAACCTCAGCAATCAGTCATTTTGTATGCTCTTTTGGATGAGTGTTTTTTGTAGTCATTTTTCTCATTGTGATGAAATTGATGGTGTAACCATAATATTCTTTGTTTATCAGACGAATGTCAATTTTAGCTAATTTACTAGGCAGACAAACAATCCTCCAGAAGAAAAAGCATTTGTTCTTTTCTTCTGGCATCAGCATGTACAGGCCATTTGAGAAAAGGCCTGTACATGCTGTCAATAAGTCAATAAAAGATTCTGTCTATGGGTAGGTAAGTATGAGCAATAGCCTGGGGTGAACATCATTAGTCATTCATTACATCTTGTGTTTAGAAATCTGAGAGTGAACCAAGAAATTTTGTACATGCTATTAGAGGCTAATGTGATACATGCTTTTCATATACTTTTTATAAAAATAAAAATTCATTTTAAAATGATCTATGGTGCATAATTAAAATGGAGAAACAAAAAATAAAGTTAGTAATTAAATTGTATTTGCTTAAGTAGCAGTTATGTTTAATGAGCATTACAGTAACTTCTAAAGGCATTTAATTTCCCACATTCAAAAACAAAAGCTTTTTAACATTGGGAGCTAGAGAGATGACTCAATAGTTAAGAACATGTGTTGAACAACCCAGGTTTAATTCTCAGCACCCACATGATGGCTCACAAACATCTGTGATTCCTGTTCTAAGGGATCTGACCTCCGTGAATCTGCACACACATGCAAACAAAACATTCCTACACATAACTTTGAAGCACTTAAAGGCAGCAGACTGCTTGTTTAGCAGTCTGTGTTACTGGAAGGTCTGTGTCTTATTTCCATGCTTGTGACATGAGTGAATGGCGATGGGACACAAAACTGTAACCTGGTTATAAAGACCAAATCTACAGTACAAGAGCTTTGGAAGACTTGAAACTATAAGATTCATATTTTAAATTCTCTTATATATGTCATCTTTCTCCCTTCACCTCTGAGGAAACAAAGTAATTTTGGGTTTCAGATTAATTTAGCAAGAAAGTGATGGATTTTAGCTTTACAGAATCACCACTGAGATGTGTTTAGAAATGTAGATCTGAGAAGAGCTAGGGATCTTCCCAGTGATAGAGCACTCATCTAAGGTGCAGGAGTCCCTGATTGCATCCTCAGAGGAGGAATGAAGAAGGGAGGGGGTGTAAACGTGATAGCAAAAGAACAAACTCATTAGAAATTGGTAGCAGGCATGTCCAAGCTGCATTGCAGCCATATGTACCCCAGGAAAGTTGTGATGAGAGCCCAGCACAAAATCATAAATCTACTGAGAAAAGGGATTTGTAGGACCAGGGGTTGGTGGATACAAGGGAGGTAAGAAAAAGTGTGGAGTGGCTACAAAGATGACTTGCTCAGCAGTTAAGAACTTGGCTCCCCTTCCAGTGGGCCTGGGTTTAATTCCCAGCACCCACAAAGAACTTTAAACTCTCTATAACTCTAGTTCCAGGGAATCTAATTCCCTCTTCTGGTCTCTGTGGGTACCAGGCCAGGGATACATATGGTGCATAGGCATGCATGCAGGCAAAAACACCTGAGTACATAAAATTAAGAGAGAGGAGAGAGAGAGAGAGAATGGAATGAGAATAATTAGAATGTTTAAATATGTGTGTGAATTGTCCAAAAACATTCAATTAATAAAAAGTTAAAATTAAAGATTATAGATTTAAAGTGATTGTGACTATAGGATTGAGGTTAAAGCAGGTGACAAAGCTACAGTGTGATTTAATGCACAAAATAAATCCAGACATTGCAGGAAATCACTTTTGATTGAAGAATCTGACCACTGATGAGGGGTAGCAGGTGGCAATAAAGGGAGCTGTTTGGGCCATACCAGCTGTTCTTAGAAATATTTATTATAATGTCTTAAATTGTATGAGTCAGCTTTTAGACTGATTTTAAATAAAAATTTATTATTGTACAGGTTACCAATATTAAGTATTTTCAAGATGTTTTTATCAGTAATGAACATTTAAATTTTTCAATTTACTTTTATTTCTAGTTTCTTAAAAATTGTAGATTTTTCTATTGGTTTTATTTTTGGAACAGCTGTTTTGTAAATAAGGGTTTGATCTAATCTAAGGTGTCATTCCTGTTCTTATCAAACAATAAAATTCTGATACCTGAGCACAATTTAGTTATACATGTAAGTTATTTCAGAGGCTTTTTGGAAGTACATATTGCTATGCAAAGTGTATCTAATTTTTCAATTGAAAATTTTTAACTCACACTAGATGGAGCTCTTTCACTAATTCTAGTTTGAGGTTTTTTAACGTTCTGTTAAATAATCTGGTTGGGTTGTGGGTATATAACTCAACAGTAGAGCACTTTCCTGGCATACAAAAGGGTGAGGTTTAAGCCATAGTACCCCAGAACAATTTTTAAAAAACAAATGATTTAATCCATAAAATAAATATCATTTTTCAGCTAATGGTTTTTTAAATGCAACAATGACTGAAACTTCTATATTATACTTAGTTTGTATTTTAGATGGATTGTATGACTACCATGGCACACATTACACAAGTCAAAAGATAATTTATGGGAATTGGTTCTCTTTTTCTACCATGTGGGTTCTGGGGATTGACCTCGGGCTCCTAGGCTTGGTAGTAAGCATCTTTACTTATAAAGGCATCTATCTCATGGCCCCTTTATTTTATTTATTTTATTGATGATGTGTGCCTGTCTGTCTGTCTGTGTTACAGTGTATATGTGGAAGTCAGGACAACTTGACATTGAGTTCTCTCCTTCTACTATGTAGGTTCCAGGAATTGAACTTAGTTTGTCAGGCTTGATGACAAACAGGTTTTACTGCTGAGCTGAAGGAAAAGCATATTAAATGAAATTACAGAAGCTGGAGACATGGTTCAGCAGTTAAGACTACGTGCTCGAGGACCTGAGTAGCTTACAACCACCTGTAACTCCAGCTCCAGGGCGATCCTACACCCTCTTCTGTCCTCTATATAAGCACCTACATATGGCAAACATTGATTACAGACACATATACACATTAATTAGAAATTAATGCAATTATAGTTATGTGACTTCAAAGACTAGATCTACCTTGCTAGTCCAACAGCTTGTGACTAGATATGCGGAAAAGTGCGTGCTTGTCACGTAACAATGTATTCTGTCTGTGCTGGGCATGTGCTGTCAGGTTGTATGAACAGAGTGCTTCTCTGCTTTTTCTTCAGATTGTCCCTCATGTACTTAACTTGGTTCACTCCTTCAAAAGTGATGGCCTGCCTTCCAGCACAGCCTTCTTAGTACAGGTCACGGAGCTGGTGCACTGTATGATGTATCACTATTCCGGATTTCCAGATCTCTATGAACCTATTCTGGAAGCAGTAAAGGTGAGCTGCACACAAGTAGTGGACAAATCTGGTAAAATGTAATCTTTTACAGTAATGAGCTGCTTTTAAGATGATGGTTTCATTAATGCCAGAGCATATTCTCTTATTTGACACCACCATTCTAAACCAATAGGCACATTTCTTAGTGCTTTGGTGCCATCAAGTAAAAGGCGTCGCTTTAAATTTTTAAGAGCTATTATTTTGGTTACAGACAACATGTTACATTAAGTGCATATAGACATCAGTTATGCATCTCAGTATCAGAAATGTTGAACAATTAAATCCATCCTAGAGTCAAGGACATACTTGACTGGTTCCTGTAGTAATAGGTTTCTGGCCAGGACTTTTGGGCCAGCCCAGAGGTTTGGACCGGCTCTCAGCTCCACAGCCTCTTAGGCCCAAAATTCAAACAAAGGCTTATATTAATTTTATGCTGATTGACCTAGGATCCAGGCATACAGCTTGCTAACTCTTTACCCATAAACCTATCTCTCTTATCTTGTTCAGCCATGCAGCTCGATACCTTTTCTCAGAGCAGTGCTTCAGCTTCTTTCCTCCACATCTGCTGCTGTCTCATTGTCGTGTCTCTGTCACCCATCTCTGTGTCGTCTCTGGTCTGCTCTGAGATGTTCCCAGAGTTTTCTTAGTCTGGTAGTCCTGCCCGCACATCCTGTCTCCCATTTTGGTTCTCTTTGTGTTGTAGACTTTATGAATATCTATATTTTTTAGAATTGTTACTTAAATTATTTGTTTACTTTGTTTTTCAAGTTCATAAAAAGCAGATTCTAAAAAGTGTTCATTCTGTCTGTGTTGAGGATTGGATGCCTGGAAAATCAAGAGTATAGTCAAAGAAAACTTAATTTATCCAGGCTTAATCAGAAGTTACTAGATACCTATTCTAATCATGATGTTAATGTTGCAAATATAATATATAGGCCCCATTGCCTTATTACCCATGTGTATAAAGGATATTTATTCAGCTAATTCAGACTAAAGACTGGGTCTAAAACATAAGGCTATTATTCGGTCTGTGTGATGCTGGTGTGACACTGCCCTTTCAAAAACAGATTATGTCCAGAAGCATATGCCATGGACTTGATAGGTGATTATGTCTTCCCTCATTGCTGTCATTCTATTGACCAACACTCAGGTACATTGCCCGAAGAAAGACCTTATTCTCAGTCCAAGAAAAGTATTTTCTACTACCTGTCAACAGCCAAAAAAAAAAAAAAAAAAAAAAAAAAAAAAAAAAAAAAAAAAAAAAAAAAAAAAAAAAAAAAAAGGCATTTTAAAAATGCTATTTCAAAGTGTTAGTTTTCTGCGGTGTAAGCATTAGATGGTAATCTCGGTCTAGAAAAGCTAATCATTTGACTTCCTTTTTCATTGTTCCTTATTGTCCATTGCTCTGCTTGTATGTGAAGTTGTTTACACTTAAATTTCTATTTTATTGTTTTCTGTTTTGCTAAGAAGGAAGACTGTATGTAGTAGTAATTTTCTTCCTCTTTTTTTTGGTGGGGGAGGGTTTGTTTCTCCCCAAACAAGGTTTCACTGTGTAGCCCTGGCTGTCCTGGAACTCACTCTGTACACCAGTCTGCCTCAGCCTCTGGAGTGCTGAGATTAAAGGTGTGACCTACTGCTTGGCTGTAGTTGTGATTTTCTAGATGGCAAAATATGAGACTGACTTTTACTTTTAACAGTGCATGGTCATTATGCTAACCTGACTTTTCTTCTCTACTCTAGGCCCTCATTTCTAAGGGTTAGTACGAAGTGAATAGTGAACCAGCATTTAAATGCAAGTAATTGACAATGAGATTTGAATTCCTTGTCCTTTTGATTAAAGCATTTTAAGACAAGCATGTATCTCAGCCTATGATCTCAGCACTTGGGACACTGAGGCAGGAAGACTACTGTAAATTCAAGGCCAGTCTAATCTACATTGTGATTTCAAGGCCAGGCTGGGCTACAGGAGACATTTGTCTCTCATGTCTGTTACTTTTCTAGTTGCAGTGAAGTTAGTGTCAAGGAGCCATGTAAAGGAGGAGGGATTCTTTAAGCTACAATCTGAGGGCCTACTCCATCACTATAGGGGAAGTCATGGTAACAAGAGCAGCTTCCTGCTATAATTTGAGAGCCATCTACCCCTGAGCAGATCAGGAAGCAGAGAAAGGTGAATGTTAGCACTCAACTAGCTTTTTCCTTTTTAGCCATGGGCCCCAGCTTATGGGATGATGGCATAGCCCATATTTGGGGTGAGTCTGCCCCCTAGGTTAATCTGGTCTACACACCATCACATACATACCCAGAAGTGTACCTGATCCTTCTTTGTTTTAATTCAGTCAAGTTGACAACTGAAATTAGCTATCACACTGTGGTATAATTTTTTTCAGAGCTGATTGAATGCTGTCAGTAATACACAAAATGAGTGAGTGTGAAGAAAGTTTAAATGTTAGTGGGGGGAAACTTTTATTATGTACTGGCTTATTTAATATGAAAAAGTAATTTTCACTTACTTTTAAACTTTTTTTTTTCTATTTTTTAATGATCTAGGATTTTCCTAAACCCAGCGAAGAAAAGATTAAGTTGATTCTCAATCAAAGTGCCTGGACTTCTCAATCCAATGCTTTGGCATCTTGCTTGTCTAGACTTTCTGGAAAATCTGAAACTGGGAAAACTGGTCTTATCAACCTGGGAAACACATGTTACATGAACAGTGTTTTACAAGCATTGTTTATGGCTACAGAGTAAGTTTTCCTGAGAGCTTTCTGATTTTAACTAGAAATGAGTACATGCTGAGAAGGTGAGAATCACCCCTCCTATATAAGGAACATAAATGTTAACAGTGCCTATAAAGAGTCTTTTTTCTGTCCTAAAACCCAGAGCCCAAATAATGACACAGAGACTTCTTACTAATTATTAAAGCTCAGTCTATAGCTTAGGCTTGTTCCTAACTAGCTCCTAAAACTTAAATTAACCCATTTATATTCATCTACGCCCTATCCTGTGGTGTTACCTCTCTTCCATTTTACACTTCCTGTTTCCTCTCTATGTCTTCTCGCATCTCCCAGGCACCTAGATTTCTCCTCCTCTTCCTTTCTTTCTCTGGAATTCCTGCCTACACTTCTTGCCTTACTGTTTATTGGTTATACAACTTTTTATTATTTTTGTTGTTGCTTGGTTTGTATTTGACAACTTCTGATGTGTCACAGAAGCACATCTTCACACAGTGTACAAATATCCTACAACAATTGCCATTCAGTTGTTTCATTTTGAAACTGATCTTAATGTTTATGAATGATTGAATGCCAACATATAAATTCTGCCTAATTAGGTTGTACATTGTATTTATAGCATACCTTTTTAAAAATCAGTATTTATTTTCATATGTAATCAAGAGATTGACTGGCCTGCTTCAAAGAGTTTACATGCCCTACAATACTCATTTGATTTTGCCCTGTATCTTTTCCTCTTGTCCCACTGTTTTTGTTTTAATCCAGGTATCTTTTGAAGAGTCACATACACTTTTCTCTGGCCATAGGTATTTGCTGTTGATCGTATCAATGGCTTCTTTTCTTTTTTGGCTTTTAGGAGACTTAAGCTCTGCTTTCCACAACAAGATGTTGGTTACTGACCAGATGTGTAAAAGAAACATGTTCCTTTCCATTCTGAATTTATTTTCAAATCAATTTTCTTTTGTAAGAAACAAATCTGTTAGCTGAGTGACAACCTTGTGTTGGAGATATAGCTCGGCTATAGCTAAAATGCTTGCCTCCAGTGCATGGAAACCCCCTTCAACCCCCTTCAGCCCCCCCCATGTGGTCCATAGCACCTCAGAAAGTCAAGCTTGCTGTTGCACATCTGTACATCTGTAATCCCAGCACATGGGAGGTGGAGACAGGAAGAGCTTACATTGTTGGTGATCCTTATCTATGCTCTGTTTGAGGCTAACCTGGACTACAAGAGGCTCTATCTCAAAAAAAAAAAAAAAAGAAAGAAAACTGTTTTTGAAGGTACAAAATTATGATCAACATTCCTGTTTTTAAAAATGGATTTTTCGGGGCTGGAGAGATGGCTCAGCGGTTAGGAGCACCGTCTGCTCTTCCAGAGGACCCGGGTTCGATTCCCAGCACCCACATGGCAGCTAACAACTGTCTGTAGTTCCAGTTCCAGGCAAACACCAAGGCAAATAAATAAATAAATAGTAAATAAATAAAGTTTAAAAAAAAATGGATTTTTCTCTTAGTACCAATAAAATTGAGCTGACTCCAAGATGACAGTGTTAACACCCACCTGAAGGCATTAGACTCTTAAGTACAGGTTAACTTTAGGTTTTTGTTTTTGTCCCCAGATTATAAAAACCAGATATTTGGGTTTCATTCAGTTTTGTTGTTGGTTGGTTTGTAAAATAAAGGTGTACTCTTAGACACAGGAGGTACTAGATACAAGACTGAAGAGTCCACATCTCACCACCAGAGGTCACTTTGCCAACCATCTCATCTTAGATGATGCAACTGTAACTGGAAAGTGTTGTGATGGTCAATAATGGTATCTCAGAACAGGAAAATCTCTTTAGGAATCTGTGAGGTTTTTTTCATGGTTTTAAAAAACCTACCATCAATAAAAACCAAGATGTATGCATTCTCCAAAAATGTCAACTATATGCACTGTTCAAGATTATTTTTCTACATATCTGATACAAAGCAGTTACATATAACTTCTGGCCCTCACAGCACCAGGCACTAAAGTGGAGGCCAGAAGAGGGCATCAGAGCCCTTGAAGCTAGAATTAGAGATGGTCATGAGGGTTGTGAGTGAAACCCAGGTCCTCTAGAAGAGCAGCTAGTGCTCTTACGTGCTGATCCACCTCTCCAACAACACTCCTACTCTCTTTTAGCACCCTAACTTTATGATGTTTTGATAGCTGTGTGTGTTTTACTCCATGATTATCTTGAAATAGTTTAAAATTTTATTTTGTAAGTTAAAGTTAATGCTTTAGCTTATTTATATTTGTTAACCCAGACAATAGAAATATGACTGAGTCATGTAGCAAGAGCCTGTCCATTCATTGTCTTCCTTCACGCCATTTCATGTGTACTAGGAACTGTGACGGAAACGCCACCCTGTAAGTCAGGTAACTGAGGACAGTAATTCTCAGAACAGTTTCCTCTAGCTTTCTTTAAGTGCATGTGTGTATATGACATACTTTGTTCTTTTACAGTTTCAGAAGACAAGTGTTATCCTTAAATCTAAATGGGTGTAATTCATTAATGAAAAAATTACAACATCTTTTTGCCTTTTTGGCTCATACACAAGTAAGTATCTGTGTGTGTAATATGTACATATTAACTCCATGGTAATGTTCTTTAAACTACATGTCATAATGGGTCTTTTTAATGGATGAAATGTAGTATGTCTTACCCGGGATAACAGATCTGCCTACAAATCCTCAGGGCTCCTTCCTGGGCACCTAGCACACTTGTCTCATCTCCTGCTTCCCGTTCCTGCACATGATTATTATTCTGACCCATATATTGTACTAAAACCTGCTACACATAGTCTAACTTCTTGTCAATAAACAGCCTTCTTCATGAAGAAAGAATTTTAAAGCTAGGCTTAGTGGCAAAACCTTTCATCCCAGCATTCAAAAGACTAAGGCAAGACTTCAGTGAGCTTAGGAACTGCCTGGGCTATGTATGTAGCCAGACCCTGTCTCAAAAAAGGGAGGGAAAGGAAGGCTTTAAATGTGGTTGGGATTTCTTTGGTTCAATTTTTTTGTTTTTTTAGTTTACAAAGACTTAAATATATTGATTTGACATAATAATAACTATAGTAATTTTGTGATCATTGCTTCTCTCTCTCTCTTTTTTTTTTTTTTTTTTTTTTTTGGTCAAGACAGGGTTTCTCTGTAGTTTGAGGCTGGTCTTAAACTCATGTATATTCACCTGCCTTTGCCTCCTCTAAGTGCTGGGACTAAAGGTATGCTCCAGCCACTAGCTTTTCTCTATTTTCTTTTATGTGTTCTTTTATTGTAATTACAGATTTTTATAAATCATTATTCATCTCTTAATTTCTTAAATTAAAACCTATGCTGACCTTTTATATCCACAAATTAATTCAGGGAAGTCAATGTCAGGCATTGGCTACAGGTCATGTAATAAATCATTGAACAGACATATTGAGAGGTTCTTTGTAGTCTATAATGAGAATCAAAGGGTGATCCTGCATCCAAGGAACATCTAGCTAAGGCTTGAACATGCTTAGGAATTGTGTCTGTCACTCATATACCATAAACTGTTATTTACTAGTTCATGCTTCACAGTATGACTATTATGATGGCTTATTGTCATGAAAGAGTAGTAGTAGTAAGAGCTGGAGTAAGGAAATAATAATTAATAGAATTGAGCTAGTAGGAATGCCTCATTTCCCATGTACAAGCTGGGCAATATCTCAAGGATCATTTACTTGTTTGAGACATGATCTCATGCTACACAGGCTGGCTTCAAACTATGTAGCCAAGGCTGGCTTTGAGTTCCCGATTGTCCTGCCTCTGCTTCCTCAGTGCCCAGAATACAGATCAAATATAATTTCTTAAATAGAAAGGTAAAGACAAGGTTGAAGGGTGACCACAATCATGGTTTTAGAATTGGTAATGCACTTGGATGTTATTCATCTGGGAAAAGTATATTAACAAATTGGCATCAGGACCCAGGGAAATGAAAGCTGCCTCTTAGCTAGGTGTGATGACATGACACACTCCTGCAATCTCAGAATTCAGGAGGTGGGGCAAGAGGATCAGACAGACTGAACAGCAGTGTTAGACTATAGCCAAAGACAAAAGCCTTTCTCCCCTCTTCTATTGTTTCATAATAATTTAATCATTAGTCTGCATTTACTTTATACATAGAGATGTATGTATTGATGCAGATGTGTATACTTTATTTACTTATTAAATTAGAGCTATTAGGAAAGAAAACCTTAGGTTTCCCTGCTCTCAACTAGGTGGCAGTGGTGCAGGCCGTTGTTCTCTGCACTCAGGAGGCAGAACCAGGAGGACCTGTAATCCGTCTGCTGATTAAAATATGTCTCCAGTTAGCTGAGAGAAATGAGCTTAACTTGAAGTTGGCACCCAACTATGATACCATCCTTTACCTTTCTCTCTTCAAAGTACTATAAAACAGCCCTAACACATGTAGAATTCTCTTTGACCAGAAGAACACTGGTGCTTTATGCCACAGTACTTAAAATATTGAGAGAGTTCCAAATATTCAGATCATCATCAGGTCTTTTCATATGTCTGCAGTTCCTTTCTGTGAAAACACCTGGGATTTGAGCCTGATGAGCCCAGAGTCTATTTCAATGCCTTTTTACTTCTTAGAAAGAGAGGAAGGATTATCAATATCATAACCAGAATGATCCCATTCCACTCATGTATGACTTATGCCAGACAGAAATTTTCAGCAAAGTAGATGGCTCTAATTCTTCTATCACTACACACACACACACACACACACACTCGTGAACATCATTCTCACATTTTGTTTCTCAAAAGAAATTAGGGACTCGGACACATGTTGTCATAAGAGCGACAAATACCAGGACAGTATGTAAAAAGTCAGAGACATCTGAGACCTGATATAATCACCCTGCTGCCCGTTTGGCTGTTTGATCTGAGCAGGTCCCTTGGCTTTTCTAGGTGTCATTTCTCTGCAGAATTCATTTGTGACTGAAGGTTGTTTAACTTTGCCTCTGAGTTGCACCCATCCCTGGCACATTTCAGTAGAAATGGGTGCAGTAGAATTTCAAGTAATCTTTATTAAGCATCATGTTACAGCGTCAGTTACTGGTGTGCTATAAGAGTCACTTTTTTGCATTTTCCTTTCTCTATCAAGAGGGAAGCATATGCACCTCGGATATTTTTTGAGGCTTCCAGACCTCCGTGGTTTACTCCCAGGTCACAGCAAGATTGTTCTGAGTACCTCAGGTTTCTGCTGGACAGGTACAGAGTATTTTAAACTTCATTTACACTGTGTCTTCTCTTAGTTCTTTAGCTCTATTTAATACTGAGTTTAGCTTAAAGCACCTTTTCAGAATTGATCTTTAAAATACCCTTGTGCTACTTTGTGTTTTGCAAGTTTTCTTTGTTTCTAATTTAGTTTTGGATGCTTTCGCTTTAAAGTACCTGTTATCAAAACATAGTAAAAGATTCATAGGGGCCAAAAAAAAAAAATCTATTGAATTCCCCCCCCCCTTTTAACTACATATCTCTGGGAGCTCAGCTTTTCTTCACATATTTCATTTTTAAAAAGCAGATATCAATAAGGAAGGGCACAGTACAGAAACCAATATCCAGCTGTCTTCTATGAAGCCAGATGCTTAGAATACTTAAAAAGTGAAACAGTGTCGTTCATTTAAAAATGCTGCATATTAATGGATTCATTTTTAAATGTATTCTATATATCTTATTGTTTTTATATTATGTATGTTATATATATAACGTGTATGTGTGTAAGTTGGTCACTTTTCTATTGCTTGATAAAATGCAATGGCCAAAATCAACTTAAAGGGAAAAGGTGATTTTTGCTCCCAATTGCTGAGAGCAATCAGTCTGTCAGGCCAGAAGCAAAGAGACAATAGTGGGTGGGGCCAAGCTAGGAAGACTTCAGAGCCTGCCTGCTTCAGCAATGTACTCCAGCAAAGCAATACCTCCTAAATGTTCGTTGACTTTCTGGAACTGCAGCAACTAGAAACGCTGCTGGTTCCATAGGGATTTGTTTTGGTTTTCGTTTTGGTTTTTAATAAATATAAAGGGGCTCTGAAACCAAAATCTTTTAAGAGGCAATTTATAATTATAAGGGCTTGGTTACTTATAGTGTCTTTTACCACTTAATAATAAAACCTATTAGTGTATCTCTGTCTTTGTTCCTTTCCATAGTATAAATGGCTAGTAAAGTTAGTCAAACTCAGCCTTCACAACTTTCTTCTTTGAGAACAGTGTTTTCTTGGTTCTAGGCTGCCAGAATATCAGGCTCGTGGAGATTTGTGTCATTGCAGTAATATGCGTAACTACAGTGTGATGTGAGCTATGAAACAGCAGTAAGGAGGAAGGAAATGTGAAGGTAGAGAGTGCTGCTCTCTAAGGCTTTCATAGATTCTGACATCCATACTCTATTAAAAGAGAGAAAATGACTTCAGATTAAGCTCTTTACTTTATTAAATTAACATGTTTCTAGAAGCCATCAAGATCTTAAAATATAAATAGCATTTAACTTGGCTGTGTGATGATGTGTCTTCCTGCAGACTCCATGAGGAAGAAAAGACTCTGCGAGTCCAGTCCTCACAAGAGCCTTCTGAAGGTCTAGGCCGTGCTGACACTTCTTTACAAGAAGGAGCCAGTAAGGCAGCAGCAGCCACAGAGTCTCCTGGCCCAAGTGACAGCGAGAAGACTTTAATAGAGAAAATGTTTGGAGGGAAGCTACGGACTCACATCTGCTGCCTAAACTGCAGGAGTACCTCACAGAAGGTAGAAGCCTTCACAGACCTCTCCCTGGCCTTTTGTCCCACCCCTTCTGTGGAAGACTTATCTTTTCAGGATCAAGCCTCATTACCCACTGTGCAAGATGATGGCCTAATGCAAACCTGTGTGGCTGACCCAGAGGAAGAGCCAGTAGTTTATAATCCAGCAACAGCTGCTTTGGTCTGTGACTCAATTGTAAATCAAAGGATATTAGGCAGTCCTCCTGTTGAGTTACACTGTGTAGAAAACAGTTCTGTCCCTGGTGACTCCGCAAAGATCTTCATCAGTAAAGATGTAGCTCAGAATCCAGGAAGTGAAACCACACCTTCAGTAACTGACTTACTAAACTATTTTCTGGCTCCAGAGATTCTGACTGGTGACAACCAATACTATTGTGAAAACTGTGCCTCTCTCCAAAATGCTGAGAAAACTATGCAAATCACAGAGGAACCTGAGTACCTTATTCTTACACTCCTGAGGTTCTCATATGATCAGAAGTACCATGTGAGAAGAAAAATTTTAGACAATGTGTCACTGCCACTGGTTTTGGAGTTACCAGTTAAAAGAACTGCTTCCTTCTCTTCCTTGTCAGAAAGTTGGTCTGTAGATGTTAACTTCACTGATATTAATGAGAACCTAGCTAAAAAATTAAAGCCTTCTGCCACAGAAGAAGTTTTCTGCCCCAAATTAGTGCCATATCTGTTAAGTTCTGTTGTTGTGCACTCTGGTGTGTCCTCGGAAAGTGGACATTACTATTCTTATGCCAGAAACATCACAGGTACAGAGTCTCCATACCAGATGTGCCCCCAGTCTGAACGTCTGGCATTAACACCCTCTCAGAGTTGTTTCCTAGGGGGAGAAGGTCCCAGTACAGTCATTGAACAGGACTTGGAAAATAAAGAAATGTCACAAGAGTGGTTTTTATTTAATGACAGCAGGGTGACATTTACTTCATTTCAGTCAGTCCAGAAAATCACAAGTAGGTTTCCAAAAGACACAGCATATGTGCTTTTATACAAAAAACAGAACAGTGCTAATGGCTTGCGCAGTGACAATCCAGCCAGTGGCGTCTGGGTCAATGGAGATCCACCACTCCAGAAAGAGCTGATGGATGCCATAACAAAGGACAATAAACTATATTTACAGGTGAGTTGAAAATACAAGTGTCATTTCTGGACAGTATTAAATAATAGGAAGTTAATCTGATGCTGTAATTTTCTAGGGGTACTGAAATGTAAGTCTGGGTTTACATATTTCAACTTGTAAATGTAGTATGAAAGGTGCCAATTATATACAGTATAGAAGATTTTGCTTTTAATTACAAAACTCCACCTCAGTTGTTTTTAGCTGCAAAAGAAGTCATACCATACGGAAACAGACAATTTAATGGAATGTAAGTGTCCTGCTTCCCCTGTCCCTCAGTTCCACCAGCAGAAAAACAACTAACTTTTTTTCCATTTTTATTTATTGTGGGCAGTGTTGTGAAGGTCGGGGGACAATTCCGTAGAGGCAGTGTCTGTTGAAGCTGACCCTAGGCCTACACAGCTAAGTCTATGATAATTTCTGCAGGTTTCTTTATACAGTATCTTAAGGAACATACATTTATTGACATTCAGATGACCAGATATTTGATCTTTAAGGGTCTGCCACAGAACCAAGGATGAGAGAACATGTACTAAGTAAAAGCTGTGAACTAAAGCTTCATGTGAGAGAAAATTATCTATGGATATGTTTTTTAATTACTGTTTCCTTTCATGTTAATCGGAGTCTTTAAGTATTTGTTTGTGAAATTTTCCAACTTTCTGTCACTATAAAGAGCCAGCCGACGCTAGGAGTAGCTGTGTTGCGGGTATGTCTGCACACCTAGCATAAGGAGCTGGTCGCAAGGAGATTGCAAGTTGGAGACCAACATATGTCACATAAGGAAACCCTGTTCCCAAAACAAAAAAGAAGGATCAGCAGTAATTTATAGATGAAATTATAGGAATAATAAGCGACTAGTTCAAGTAATTTTATGAGCTTGTATGATAGTTTTCTTAAAGTTTTGGTTTTAAGGTCAAGAACCTATAAAATATTAAGAGAAAAAAATGAGCCATTAATACTGATTTTTATAGAAAAATTTTTTCAGAGGCTTTTAAATTTACTGAATTATAAAATATCCAAAAGATGATACTTGATAAAAAATGATGTATTTTAAAGGGGTATGCCAATGTTTTAGAGTGTTGCAAAAATTAACTTTACAAAATAATTAGAATTTTAGAACTGGACTGATTACCATTAATAAATACCTATTCTCGTGGCTTAATATCCACGTTAAAAAAAAAAATAGGATGTATCCGTTCACCTGGTCCAGGCCTTATGTCACCTAACATGTCAATTAGCACACTGTTGGAGAGGTGATAGAAAGAGCAGAGGGAGGCTGCAATAACCTAAAATACATACTTCAGGACCCCAGCCCTTCCTTCTAAAGTAAGCAGTTATAGGTATTTATCAGATGAGAAATTGGTCTCCAGGATTGAACTGGCAGCCTATCTTACAGCCATAGCTAGGCCTCCTTGGAATGAAGTCCAGATCCCAGTGTTCTGGCTTACCATTGCCTCTGGCTGCATGCATCTGAGCATGAGCATCCCTTCTTTTCACTGTGTTAGTCCAGTTTCATACCCTGCCACATGAGTCCGCCCTCATCTAATCACAGCTGCTCTTTGTAGAACTGAATAATGACTTTTTTAAGTGTATTACCTTCTTTGGCATCAGCATATGTGTATACATGTGTGTTGTTCACATGTAGAAGTGACAGGACAGTGTGTGGGCCTCGTAACTGGACCGTGTTGGTTCTGAAGATTCTCCAGTCACCAGGCCATTTCACCTTCCCAGTAACTAGTGATGCTCTGCTTTTAAGCACCTACCATGTACTTAGCACATAGACAGACATCTCTGGTTTCCTGGTACATCTTCCAATAAAGCAGCAATAGGTGAAAGTTCTGAGTCCAACTGTAATACCAGCTCCATTTTACTAACCAGTGCTCCTTGAGATCTGCCGGACTCTGAGGAGTCTAAGGAAGCTGTAGGGAAGGAAAATTGAGGCATTGGTAGTCATTTCTGACCTGTTGTACTCACACACTTCCAAAATGGATTATAGCTGTTAGAGAATCCCGTTCTTATTGTCTTAGGGCATTTTGCAGGAGTTTCCTCCGCTGTTAAGTGACAGGTAGGTAGCAGTGGCTTTTGGGATCTGTCACTCTACAGTTACAGGAGGAATTTGCCCACCCTGCCTTGCTTCCTCCAAAAGTGCTTGTGTACTTAAGTGATAATTACTTAGCAAAGATAAATGTCAATTTTTATCTTATTTTACTTTTGTCTTTTCCAGACAGTGTTTCTTTGTGTAGCCTGGTGCTCTGGAACCCTATGTGGACCAGGCTAGCCTCAAACTCAGAGATCACCTGCCTCTGCCTCCCAAGTGCTGGACTAAAGGTGTGGGACACTATGCCTGGCTTGGTGTCAGTATTTTCAAATGAAGGATGCTTGGTAAAGACAGACTAAGACAGTTTTAGAAGATTTGCATATGTGCTGTACTCATCCACTGTATTTAGCTTTTTAATTTCATAAACATTACTTCTAATTTTAGGAACAAGAGTTGAATGCTCGAGCACGGGCCCTACAAGCTGCATCTGCTTCGTGTTCATTTCGGCCCAATGGATTTGATGACAACGACCCACCAGGAAGCTGCGGGCCTACGGGTGGAGGGGGCGGAGGAGGTTTTAATACAGTTGGCAGACTCGTATTTTGACCCTGAGAGAATTGAAAATGCATCTGGTCACAAAACATCCAGTACTATGGCTGTTAAAATGTCAGGCTGTCACCAATAGCACATCTTTTATTTTTCTTTTTATTAGACCCAAATACTTTAAGAAAACACACAAAGTGGTTGTTTTTATTTTCTTGAAATACAAAATGCATCACGGAAAAAAAAATCTACCTCTTAAGCTTCCATTTGCATTTATGGTTAGACATGCTTGACCAAAAATGTTGAGAGGAAAAAAAAGTGTATCTGGTCCCTAATTAAGCTGCATTAAATTTGGTAGAAGGACTTAAAGGGTGTATTTTCAGTTTTACTGAACAGAAATATCTTTAAAAAATGAAAATCTTTGTTTCTGGTAGAATTACCCCATTATTAAATTCAAGTCTTTGAAACAGTGGAGATGACGAGTCTCTGGAGGCAATAACAGTTTAAACTTGAGCTGGCAGACTTTGGGTCTTCTGCTTATGCTGTCCCTAACATCACTCTCAGTTTTAAGGACTAGTGTCTTTTAGAGGATTATTTACACACACATGGTGAGTGAATGTACAGAAGGTACATGACCCTGGAAGGGCAGGGTTTTTAACCTGACTGTGTAGTATTTCCAGTTGTCCAAGGACTTTAAAATCCTATTTCAGGGAGTATATCTCCTGTGTGTCTCAAAAGAGACAAGTCCTGTATGTGCCTTGCAGTACTGTAATTCAAAAGTGGGTATCTTTGGCTGCAGAAAGTTTTCTAAAACAAAATTTTAGGAAATAAATTTTGTGCTAACATTAAAATTATAATTTTTTAAAGGTATTAAATTTTTTCAGAAGTAAAATCTGATGGTTCTAAAGCAGTATGATGATAAATTTCTAACTCTTAGAAAAATTCAGAGAAAATGAAGTTAATTTAAGTAAAAAAAAAAATCAATTGATTTGTTACTTAATCCTCAAAACATTAAACATTGATAACATTTTTAGAGTTGTATATTTGGGATTTTTTTCTTTGTTTGAGACACATATCTTACACAGTTTTTGCTTCATAAAGTATTCATTGCCTCACCCCATCCCTACTATCTGTTTTTTGGTTTGGTTCTAGAGTGTTTCTTGGGGGGGATGTCTTGTTTTTCTTTTAGCCAGGAAACTGGAAACATGTCTGTCCTCCAACTTGTCCCAAATACCCTTCTTCCTGGCCATTTTAACACATCCATGACTGTGTATTGTTCTGAAGACTGGTCATGTATTTATTTTGAAAACACTTTAAGGAAACAATGGCCTTTGGTGACTCGAGGTTTATCTTTTTCCCAAGCTTTTGTGGCAATGATTACAACAAATCTTCATCCTGCTGCTCCACCCCACCTGTTTCCAGTCACCAGGAAGACTGAAAGCAACCAGTTAGAGCTGGCTTCCTCCAGTCCTAAGTGCTTTCCTAAGAGTTATCCTGTGTTCAGTTAACCTCAGGCTTAATGGTAGCTTAGAACCAGATTGTGTCAGTTTTAGCATTTGCTGAAACTGGATTAAAATTGAGTGTAGATGCTTCTAGAACCTCCACAAAGGCAGTAAGCTCTTAGTTTACCTATGACTATCAAATATTTCAAGGATTTTACTTGTGTCGAGACATGATTGCAATGAGAAAGTTTAAATACTAGGATTATGCAAACTTTAGTTGGATAACCAAATATTAAATTTGATGGCCTTCTTTTTAGATGGGAAATGGCATGTATTAATGACTTACTGGATTTCATGTGTTTAGAAAGAAGCCCATTCAGCTGAATTTAATAAGGTGGCACCCTGGACTGCCCTCCTTGCCCCTCATACATCTGTTATTGCTGCCTCACTTATACACTGACACTGGACCCCTCTGTCTCCTATACCTCCATGTTCTTTCTATGCTTTTTGTAAGTGTTTGTTGAGATGTCATGTTAAAGGCTGACTAGAGGGCCATTGTGACTTGTGTTTAGTGCAAGGCAGCTCAAAGGAAACCGCCCATCACTGCGTACTGTATTAGGCTTCTCTAAAATCCAAAATATAAAGCTAGACATGTAAGTCTGTACCTCAAAAGATATCTCTTGATACATTGCAAAGCTGAGATATTTTTCCACAAAGAAATACGCAAGAAAGTGGGGGGTGGGGGGCATGGTCTTGCAAGCCCATTTAATATGTCCATAGTGGATGCTCGGACTCCTGACATTTCCATAGTCTGTTGGAGGAATGATCCTAGCTCATTCTCCAGACATCTTCCATTTGAACAGCCAGAACCTGTCTATACCTTAAGATGCTGTTAGAGTCCTCTGATGGAGAGACAAGAATCCCTCATTGTATCTTAGAGGTCCTAAGACCCTTTATCAGTTCTAAGCAGCCCATTAAATCACATCTGGGAAGAAAAAAAAATTGGTCTTAAATCTATAATTATAGGGGTCCGTGTATAGAGGTGCTTGCCACCAATCCTGAGGACCTGACCTCAATATTCAGGATCCACACAATTGGAAAGGACCAATTTCTACTAGCTGTCTTCTGACCTCCATACACATGCCATGGCACAAGCACAGTACCACTAGAAATAAAAATGTAGGATTTTCTTTGCTCAGTTAAGTATTCTTTTGTTGATGGTGTTATCTACAAAAATATTTCTATTCTCATGCTACCCCAGTAATGCTATTTTTCTATAAATGAAAATTGAAAGCTTATTCTGTTCCCAGCACATTGTAAGGAAAAAAAAATTGGTACAATGTGTCTAGTATCAACATTTATTTTGTTCAAGGTGTGTGCCTTACATAGTATACATACATATATACTCTAGAGCACTTTTCAAGGGAGTGTTTTAAAGAAAATGATGCTGTACATTTGTGTGTAGCATCTGTTCTCAAGATTGCTGTATGTTAGGCTGGCAGAGTGCCTGGCATTTGAAAATCTCTGGGTTTTATTATTACCCACTCATAAACCAGCCCTAGTATCCCAATTCTTTAACCTCAGTAGAGGCAAAAGGATCAGAAAGAAACTACATATGCATAGTGAGTTCAAAACCAGCCTGAGACAAAGAAAATCCTGTCTTTCAAAAAAATGCTGTGCTTTATCTATTTCATTATGTATAGTATTTTGTTTCTATTGAGTTTGGATCTGAAACTATGGCTGATGTGGAAAAAGTTAAGGTTAAGTTATCTGTTCTATTTTAAATACCCAAGAAGTGTTGACTGTTTCTAAAACTTGAGTGACATCATCTAGAAGAGTAAGACCATCTCAGGTGTCCTGTAACTGCGATTTAAGTGCAGTCAATACCAAGGAAGTCAGATTTAGAAGACATCCTGAATGAAACAGTAAGATGTACACATGTTGAGAAAACTTGCCAAACTCCCTGCTGTTTCACTGTTGGCCTTATTTTGTTTTTTTGTTTGTTTTTTGGGAGGGTTGGTTTTTTGTTGTTTTGTTTTTTTTTTTTTTTTTTTTTTTTGCTAAGTTAATTTTTTGTACAGTCCTTTTTTTTTTTTAGAAATGAATGAACCTCAAAATAAGTAAAGCTGGGAATTTTTTTTGGGGGGGTGTTGTTTTGCATTCAAAGTAAACAGTACTTTTTAAAAAATGGCTTATTAAACTGTAGTTTTCCCAGGCAAAGATAAATTTCTATAGAAGTAGATTTTAAAGAAATGAGAACTAACATTTCTATAAACTCAACAGTTTCAGTTTCAAGACATCCAACAGTCGTTATGTAAAACCTTTAGCCCAGTGTTACATAACCAGTGTGGATTTAACATTAAAAATAGACTCTTAAGAGTCAGCCAAGTGCACTGCCAGCCAGCTCGTGTCAGTGTCTGTCAGAGTCAACATTGTTTTTCTCATAGTAGATTTTGCCTTGTGTGCTACACACTAACACACACTCACATAAACCACATACACATCCTCTATATTGATTTGGGGGATATGAAACTTTTGCTTTCACTTGCTAGATTGGGGAAGGGGTGTTTGTTTGTTTTCCACAATGCACTCTTGTTAAAATCACTAAGTATAGAGTCACACATCTGTAATCCTGGCACTCAGGAGGCAGAGGCAGGTAGATCTCTGTGAGTTCAAAGCCTCCCTGACCTACAGAACAAGTTCCAGGATGGCCAGGGCTACACAGTGAAACCCTGGCTCAAAAAACACAGACAAAAACACAAATCACTTGGAAAGCTTTTTTGAAATAATCCATGATCATCCTAGACCAAGTAAGTTACCTGAACATGGGACTCTGCATTAGAGGGTGTGGTTTGAGGTAAAGGCTGGGCTGAGAGCGAGGGGCCAGAGGAGGAGTCTTCCAGGGGCTTTCCCCCAGGAAAATTAGCATAATGTTAAGCATTCATCTGTGTGCTGTAAAGTAGCAGATACTTTCAGTTTTTAATTCACACTAGCTCCATAGTGGGCTCATGCCCACAAACAACATTGAAATGAGGATTTTACCCGCGTCTTTAAAACTATAGTTGATACTCTAAAATAAAAGAACAATAACAGAAGAAAAATAAAACTTTACCAAGCCACACATTAGTAAATTGAAAACTTTCTAGTCTGCCTTGGCCTTTACGTCTGTAGGTCTTGGTGCAACATACTGTTCCTACTGTCTTTCCAGTGCTTTCAGTAACCATTTTCTGGTCAGAAAGAGATAGCTTAGCAATAGAGGCAATTTAACCCTAAAGGATCCTTTATACTCAAAAACAGGTAAAAGTAAATCTTGAAAGATACTCTGTTTAATTCATTGTTTAGGTAATAGAACAAAATCCAACACTTAAGAATAAACATTTAGGACATAAAATTTATAACAGTCAAAATTACCGTTCACGGTATTGGGAAATAGGTGAAAATCTATTAGATGTAAAAATTAAGGGAAAGTGCAAATTAGAAGCTTAAGAGAAATGTAAAGGGAAGCACATGGAAAGAGAAGGAAGATCCAAAAATCAATAGGCCAGAGACTGGGAAGCACCTCCGGTCGCCACCATCTTGTTACTTAGAATCAGTAATAGAAATTCTTTAAAAAAAAAAAAAAAATTTATTTATTATGTATGTAGTGTACAGAAGAGGGTACCAGATGTTATCATAGATGATTGTGAGCCACCATGTGATTGCTGGGAATTGAACTCAGGACCTCTGGAAGAACAGTCAGTGCTCTTAACCTCTGAGCCATCTCTCCAGCGCCCTGGTAATAGAAATTCTTAAAGTGTCAGAGAAGAACTAAGTTCAGCAAACTGTCGAGAGCACTCAGGCCTGTCAAGAATAAGGCTGGACTGAAACACTAGTCCCTGCTGGTTTACATACTGTCTATGTTTTCATGCTGCTATGGTAGCCTGAGTGCTGGGGCAAAGTGTCAGGAGCATAGTTATCAGAGTACAAAGAACTGACTCCGTGAAGACCAGCAACTGCCAGCACGGCTGGAAGGCAGTGAGTGACAAACTCTGGGGACATTTTCAAGTATCTTAACTAGGCAAAGAAATTTATTAACCTTTTTTCCAAATTTTATTCCTAGGCTTTGTGAGCTTAATTTGCCACAGAGAATGAGTTGTATAAAAGCAAAATCTGAAAAATTCTGTAGTGTTCAGTGGGATTAGGCTTAAAAATAATAGAGATCTGGATTTTGTCAGATCCGTAAGAGAACTTTAAAAAGCAGTCATGATATAAAAGGACAGCTCCCTGTAACTTCTGCAAATGTCACTTGTTTCAGAAATTGTTCCGTTTCTCTCCTTAGGAGCCTCATCAAAACTTTACCAGATCTGGAACTCCTCCTCCTCCTCCCTCCTCCCTCCTCCTCCCTCCTCCTCCTCCTCCTCTTCCCCAGCAATGCTAGCTATGTTCTTCATCCACACATTGTTTGGTCAGGGCTCACTTCTTAGTACCAGAGATATTGTTCACCCCTAACTTCTTTAAAAACAGTTTGTAGCGTCTGCTGTGGCTGTTCTGTACCAGTGCATCCTTGTGCCTGCAGTTTGCAGTTTTTCCTGGTTCATGATTGTTTCATCTTGTTAGGGGACTAGAGTTCGGGCTCAAACCACATACACTCAGAACATGGCAGCTAATAATTTTTATAAGTAGCAGTTACTATTTTTACTGATAACCAAACAGTGAACAATCAATGTAAAGAAGGAATAGCTTGCTTTGACTTCGTGTGACAATGCGGGCCATCATTGTGGAAGGGAAAAGTATAGATGTTCAAATGACTCTAGGCCAGTGGTTCTCGAACCTTCCCTAAAACAGTGGCCCTTCCTTATGTTGTGGTGACCCCCAACCATAAAATTATTTCATTACTACTTCCTAACTGTAATTTTGCTGCTGTTATGAATTGTACTGTGGATATGTAAGATACAACCCCAGTGGTGTGATCCACAGGTTGAGAACCTCTGCTCTGAGCTCATGTTCAGTGTGAAGGGATGTTCTTCACAACCATGGGATGTGCTACTAGGTAGAAACTTAACCCTTCATGTCCCATGAAGAACATTGGACATGGATTTGTTACCTACACTCAGTTTGCAAACTGCCCAGGAAAGATCTTTAGAAAGCCCCAAACCACAAGCAGCCATTGAACATTCTACAGCCACTGTGTGTCAGGGAAGTATGGACATGGCACTCCAAAGCAAGCACTGGCAAAACACTGCCTGTCGTTTAGTTTACATGAAAATATTTAACTTACACGGACACTTTAGAATTTGGCAGCTGTGTTTGACAGCTGGATCTTCATTCACTGTACTGTATTTCTCTTGGTACTTGTAATGCTAATGTCTATCTTTATGGTATCAAAGAGCTTTCCAGTTGACAGTTATATTGCAACAACCCTCCTGAGGTATAAGACTAGAGGAAAGGAAGAATTTAAGGACTCAGAGGCTGTGTCAGGGAGACAGTGATTCAACGACAGTCTGGGCTATGTAGCAAGCCCTTGTGAGAAGGGAGAGTGACAGAGAAGATGGCAAGAAAAGAGAGAAGAAAGGGAGGATGAAAGGAGGCAGATCCCTGTGAAGATAGAGGTGAGTATCCATTGGGATGTAAATTAAATAACATGTCAGTCCCTTGAGGACACTGGCCACACTTTAAGAGAATATGGTCTCATGGCTACCCACCATAAAGAACTCAACTCTAGGTAGTGGTTGGTGATGTATTTATCACCTTTTGTCATTTATACTTCTTTTATCATCTCATCTGTCATCGGGGTACTCTTAAATAATTAGCTGCATACATATTCTTTCATTATGAAAATGTCTGGGTAGCTGTCTTTAAGAAATGTCCAGCTCGGGGGCTGGAGAGATGGCTCAGTGATTAAGAGCAGTGACTGCTCTTGCAGAGGACCGGGGTTCAATTCCCAGCACCCACATGGCAGCTAACAACTGTCTGAAGTTCCAGTTCCCAGTTCCAGGCAAACACCAAGGCAAATAAAATAAATAAAGTTTAAAAAAAATAATAAAATAAAAAAAATCATTAAAAAAAAAGAAAGAAATGTCCAGCTCAATTTAGAGAATCAAGGGCATATGATTTCTGAGAGAAACAATGTTGATGGCTTCCCATAGTTAACACAGTGGAACAATGAAGTCACTCTTGATGCTGATGCTGCTGTTGGCAGATTTTCCATGGCTATAATAAAGGAATAACTTATAACATGTGCTTGACCCCAAGAGAACACTATGTCTTCCTCATAAGTTTATTTTTATCTGTAGTTTGGGGTCATAGTCTTCATCCACTCCCTACCAAGGACCCTAGTTTATTGAGATAAACAGGAACAGAGGTGAGAATTTTTTTCAGGATGTTGCCTTGTGATTTATATGGTCTCAAAACAGCAGAACATTCCAGAGCAAAGCTTTGTGACCATTTTATTTCTCTAGCACAGCATGTGCTTGTCTAAGTCCAGGGCACTTGTTTACAAATCATGCTCATGTATTTTTGACAACTTCTATTTCCAAAGAACTTCATTTTCAGGTGTGAAAGACAAGCTTGACTTTAACTTGGTAATGCTGGGAGTGATTTGTTCTCAAGCCATAGTCTGGAGTTAATGGGAAAAACATTGAAATCTAGACTCAGAACATGGAAAACTAATTTGTTACTGAAATTGATAGTAGACCTCTGTAGATCTCTGTTGAGCAATTCCTTTCCCGGAATACTTTCTGCCATCTATAGTTTGGCTTCTATAACAGCAAAAGCAATTTCACAAGAAGATTAGCTAGTAGACAACGTGTGTTGCTTTCCTCAGTATAGCTAAGATAAGCATAATAATAGTAATAATAATATATAAAACTTGCCTCTCGGGCCAGTGAGATGACTCAGTAAATAAAGCCATTTTCCACAAAGTCTGACAGCCCAAGTTCAATTGCTCAGACCCACACAGTGAGAGGAGAGAACCAACTCCTGAGAGTTGTTCTCTGACCTCCACATCCATATCATGACATGGACACACACTTTAATTAATTAGTCTAATAAAATTTTAAACTTCTCAGGGCTGGAGAGATGGCTCAGCGGTTAAGAGCACCGTCTGCTCTTCCAGAGGACCCGGGTTCAATTCCCAGCACCCACATGGCAGCTAACAACTGTCTGTAGTTCCAGTTCCAGGCAAACACCAAGGCAAATAAATAAATAAATAAATAAGGTTTTTTTAAAAAAAAAAAAATTTAAACTTCTCTCCCAGCTTAGATCACCTCAGCGAAATCATAAGAAAACATTCTAAGTGAAGCTTAGACTCTTTCTTCCCTTGGGAATTGTTAGTGACAATCTACTTTGTCTTCATTGAAGATAGTAGTGTCAATAAATAGGTCAGCAGTTGTCTAGAACAGTAATTTATTATACTTTCTTTGGAATGTAATAGTAATCTGTCATACTTAGGCATATACAACATAAGTGTACAACAAGCTTAGTGTGTGTTAAATATTAGTGACAAAATAGTAAATCAACTATAATCTGGTCAGTTATCTTCCCAGATCAATTGCTCAGTCATAATGAGTGCTTTGAACAATTCCTGCATCTCAGGCAATTTTCCAGGCAACTCAGCATCAGTTAACACCTGGAGGATTGATTCTGAAAATGAGTATGTGTGATGTTTTTATAGAGGATCTCCTTTGAATATTGCTGAGTAATTCCTTTGCCTGGATAATGTTTATCCTTTGAGGCTTTTAGTAATAGCAGAAGCAATTTCACAACTAGATTGGCCAGTAGCTAGACAAAAAGAATATTTCTCTCTTTACTCATAGCTAAAAACACGAAACTGCTGGTGATGGTGATGATGACATGATCGTCTCTGGTGAGTTTGGTGATAATTCTCATGACTCACATTACTAAATGACCTACTCTCTCAAAAATTTAACAGCTTATAAGCAAAGAGTGGCATGCCTGCACAAACCCAAACCCACACACGTATACATGAGCATCATTCAAATTTCTTGCCTCCTCATTCGTGTTTAAGAGAGGTTTTAGTAGTTTCATTGCAGTTGTGATGGTGGTCAATTCTGGTGATAGAACCCAGAGCCTCCCTTGTACTAGGCAAGCTTCCTACCACTGAGCTACATTGACCCTCCTTCAAATCCTATCACTCTAACAGGTATCACTATCCCTGTCTTACAGTCCATACATAGAAGAATAACAAAGCTGCCCTGAATGAAACGCTCTGAGAGCTGAGAGGGGAAGCAAACACCCAGATACACCAGGTCTGCTTACAAAGCCACCTTGCTCTGTTCCCTGCCCCTTTCACGTCAAACACATGGACAGACTTCACTAACTCTCAAAAAACTCACGGGCACCTTTTCCCTGTGCTTTTCTCGCCCTGCTTCTGAAAACAGCACAGCAGTCTGCTGGAAATTTTTCCTTAATAAGAATGACTAAACAGAGGTTTGCTGAGGTTACATGTTTCTATACAGAATCTATAAAGACTAAAGTCTGAACCCAAACTATAAAGACTCCCCAAACCACATGTGTTAAAGATTCTGTTGCTTTGAGACATAAATACACACTAGGGAACAGCAGACATGACAATATCTTACTGTACCTGACTACATTGACAATTACCTAGAAAACTAATAAAGCATACTTCTGGGTGTATGTGGAAGACCCACTCTGAACAGGGTGGTGTGGTCAGAAGAATTGAATGGATCCAAAAGCAGAATAATACTGTGATTTATTTCCATGTCACTGTGACCAACTACCTCACAGCAGCAACTGGGGTTGGGTGTTAACCCACACACAGCTATGCCACTATTGCATCATTAGGCATGTCTTGTCTGGCAGATCAGTATTGTAGCTTGCAGGGTACATGATTGGGTAAGGCTGATGGTGAATTTTCATCTCCAGTAACCTATATAGCCCTCTGGCTCTATGAATGCTAGCCCAGAGGGAGAATGCTTTTAGCCCAATTCCAGCTTGTTTTCTCTATGCCCTGCATCCTGAACATGTGACGTCTGCAGCAAAGGGGCCCTATCATTTAGTTCTAGCAGGTAGACAAGAACTATTTCAATAGCCTCTATTGTTCTGGCAGCCTCTGAGAGCTTCCTGGCCACAGTTTGGTCCAGGATTTTCATTTTAAGAAATCTATGGCTTCTGAGAGCAGCATTGTCTGTCTAGGTAGCATACCTCCATTCAGACTCTTTTCATAGTTTTTACTCCATTATAAAGCATGGAACTTCTATACAGCTTTCTTATATATTCTAAGGTTCAGCTGACACTCCCTACAGTCCTTTGCTTCCCCCCTTCTTTTTCTTCCCATCCCTGTTTAATTTTAACAGCCCTGGTGTTCCCTTTCCCTTCCATATCACGTGCTACACAACATTTTAAATTTTAACTGGTACATGAAAGCATTAAAAGTATGTATATTGGTGAGGTTCTATGTATTATTTTGAAACATGTATACTCTAAATTCCAAGTACCTATCACCTATTTCACCCCAGAATTATTTTGTAACAATCCTAGGCACCACTTAGTCATTAAGTATTTATATTTCTGTTACTATGAGGTCTGAATGAGATGTCTGTCTTATGTTTGTGTATTTGAATACTTGGTTATCAGTGCGTAGCTTTGGGAAAGGCTTAGAAAGAGTGGCCTTGCTGGAGCTAGTGTGTCACTGTGGGCAGGACTTGAGGTTCAAAAAAGATGTGCAATTTAGAGTTTGCTCTCTCTGCTTCCTGTTTGAGGTTCAAAATGTGAGCTCTTGGCTGGCTGTTCCAGCTATAAGCAACAGCTCAGACATACTTCCAAACTAGACCACTCTGTGGGCAGAAACAAAAGAAAGATTTATTGAAGTTCAAACTGCCAAGGTCATTGATGACAGCAGAGAAGAACCAAATGGCTGAAAACAAGCAGATTTTATGACAGCAGGGTGGTGAACTAACACAGGCTATTCCATTGCCTGAGAACTAGATGTCCTTACCCAAGGGGGAAGGTTAAGGGAGGTTCCTGGCAAATAGGAACCCTCCATAGGAAGTCAACTCTTCTGCTAAACAGAAACCCGCCTTTATGCTTGTTTACCCAATAACATTCCTTCTGTATACCTGGCCAAAGTCCTGTTTAGGACAATGTGACCAGAATTGCCATAGAGGGTGAGGGTTCTGTACCTAACACCTGCCACCACACCAGGTGCTTGTCACACTCTTCCACTTGTGGTGGACCCTCCAGAAACATAAGCCCTAAATAAACCTTTCCTTCTAAAGTCACTTTGGTTGTGGTGCTTTTGGACTCTAGCAAGGGACGGGGTGTGTGCAGAGGCCCAAGACCCAGGCAGCATCTCCTGGTGGAGCTGTAGGCACAAGCCCTGGCCCGATCACTTGTCAGTAGCCAATGTGAGAATGAAGTTGTCTTGGCCTTAGGCAAAAGGTTGGCTGGAATGAAGTAGGAGAGAAGCTGTCCAAAGAGTGCCTTCAAAAATTGAATCAGGCATTTGGCTTTCTGTCCAGGGTTGGCCTACGTCGGGAGAAGGTGAGTCATCACCCAGAATGGTCTGTGTGTCCAGCAAGGACAGAGTGACCCTCGCCTCACAGTCAGGTGGCCTGGCCAAGTCCCCAAAGCAGCTGCTCCTTCTGAGCTGTTTCCTATCACACACGGGATCGTAGTTGTAGTGTGTTCAGAAGATCAGTCATATGAACAAATTGAGTTGTAAGTTAGGTCACCTTCAGTTTTATTTTGCAAATCAGTATTTAAACGCTAAGTGGCTTAAAACATGAAAAAAATCAATACTTCCTTAATATCATCAACTTTTCAGGTAGTATCCTGCTCTCTCCAATTGTCTTAACCATCTTTTCCCCTTGTTCACAGGTAATCTGAATCGAGGGCCAAACGTGGTCTACACATTGTAGCTGATGGAAGTGCTCCTCGGACTTCTCAGTCTGTGGTCTACCTCTCCATCTTTTTCTTTTCCTTGTGAATTCCATTGCTGTTGTTAAAGAAACCATTTTTGTTGTATAATCTACATAAAATGCTTCCCTGTAGGGCATTAGTTTTTAACCTGGGGCTTAATCCCTTTAGGGATCTCATATCAAATATTTACATTACCATTCATAACAGTAGCAAAATCACATTGAAATAACTTTACGGTTGGGGTCACCACAACATGAGGAATTGTAATAAAGGGTCTCAATGTTAGGAAGATTGAGAAGCTGCTGCCACAGAAGCTCTGGACAAGGCTGTACAGCAGGGGACCACAGAAACAAGTGGGGACAGAGGCAGTGAGTTTACACCAGAAAGAAAAGGCTGTGATAGAAGCACTGCAGGAGCCTTACACAAAATACAAACAGATAGAAATACTACACAGTGCTCCACTTAATATATATAATTCTCACGGTTTTGTTTTCATTAAAAAATAATGTTAAAAGAGTTGTATAGAATTACACATCCACATGGTCTTAAAGTTGAAGTTTGCAGATCAGTATGTGTTTCAAGAAAGTCACTTCTGTTCCTCTCCCAGGGGTCCGTTTTTGCTCACCCCATGGTCAGCTCTCCATAGTTTTAGGCATGCAGGCTTTGGGAAGAACTGTGTATATATATATATGCCAGGATTGTGATGAATGCTGAAGTTGGCGGCTTGCTTCCCAGCTAAAGTCACTGTCTAGGCCAGTTATGTGGCAGTAAGGAGGGGTTGAGGATGTAACTCAGGTTACAGAGCCTGACTGGCATACATGAAGCCCAGGCTTCCATCCCACCACTGCATAAACTAAGCACAGTGCAATGTTACAGCACACCTGGAATCTTAGCACCAGAAGCTCAGGGTCATCCTCAGCTACAAAGTGAGTTTGAGTCTACCCTGGATTATATGAGATCTTGTCTCCAAAAACAAAAAGTGTCCTTGAACACATTGCCCTGTGTCTTCTGTCTACACTTTTATGAAATGTCTGAGTGGAGAGGCAATGGGGGAAGCCACACAGGGAAGCAATCCCCAAGGACCAGCAGTCTCTAGAGACTGACATACTTGGCAGTTGAATGGTACTAGAGACAAGCTCATTTGAGGCAAAGTACAGTGTCCCTCACTGTGGTGGGGGACAGGAAGCATAGACAGCACCTGTGACTGGGAAGGTGCGAGGGGACAGCACAGTAACCTGCCAGCAGCCACTCATCAGCACTTGTCACAGGTGACCCAGGAAGACACCCAAAGCATCCACTGCTTTTCTAAACAAATCCTAACAATAAAAACGTGATGGGCAATGCTCCACAGAAGAGGAATCTATACCTATGTTTGGATATGTTTTACTTTCTGTGACTCTACCCTGAGCAGCTCCAATGAGCCCCTGAGCCAGGACACAGATCTGGGGACTTAGGGAGTGGAAAACAGGGTCATTTGACAGCTAAATCAAGCCAAAGCACGTCTCTGCCCTCTCCAAAAGGTGTTTTGAAAAGCACTAAAGCAAATTTAACTTTACAAATGTTTTTCAGAAGGTTGCATGTTGACTGTAGAAGGGAAATTGAGCTATGGCACAGTTGGAAGTGCTATGTAAAATTGCAGTGATTGCCCATTAACTAAAAAATATTTACTCCCCCCATCTCAACTGCTCTTGCTTTCATGACAGGATGAAAATACACAGGCCAGGGCTGCTCACTGCCCTCCTGCCTACCACCATTGCAGCCTACAATATCTCCGGCTGTGCTCTTCATAGCCAAAGTATTTACAGCCTTCTTCTATTTAGGCAAACATAGCATAGGGTGTTAATAGATGGTCTGTGAAAATGGAAATTAGTTATGTGTATAGTGAAGGTGTCACCACTGAACATTATTTTTCTATAATTCTCGGCTGTGCTTCAGCTTGCAAAAGAGTTGGAGGGTTAGGGCTAGAGTTGGAGGAGTGAAAGGCAGCTTCTCCCACACCCTTGGCTTTTCTGGATGAGATATAAATTAATTCACATAAAGCCAAATTTACAAGAGAAAAATAAACAAAGCAAAAGGCTCAGTAAGGATCAGGTTAAGCTTACACAGAATGTCAACTAGAGATAGAAGTGAAGCTTAGGGCTGCTGGGAGGGGACACTGGGGACAGGGTCTCTGGGTTGGGGCTGAAGGCAGTCTTGCTATGCAGATAAAGCCTTTCAAACAAGGAAGTTGTCTAGAGCGGCTCTCAGAAGAGGGGGTGACAGTCTGTCTGAGTATGGTATCAGCCTCCAGTTTCTCCTCCTGATACCCTAGTTGATGAGAGTCCCTGGAGGGACTTTAAGATAACTTTTAGAGGGCCACTCTCAAGGCAGGTGGGTGGACCCTGCCCAGTGACCTCAGTTTAAAGGAACCCAGGAACTAAATGGAGTATCTGAGGTGCCGTTGCCCCAGCTCCTTCCACATGTTGGTCATCAGGGAGTGGCTGGCACTACTTGGGAAGGATTAGTAGGTGTGGCCTTGTTGGAGTTTAAAAACTCTGAAGTTTCAAAATCCCAAACAAGGCCCAGTGGCTCTCTCTCTCTCTCTTCCTTGTGCCTGTTGGTCCAGATGTAGAACTCTCAGTTTCTCCAGCCATGTCTGCTTGCATGTGTTGCCATACTCCTCACCATCATGACAATGAACTAAACCTCTGAAACTGTAAGCCAGCCCCAATTAAATGCTTTCCTTTATAAGAATTGTTATGGTCATAGTGTCTCTTTACAGCAATAGAACACTAAATTGTTGCTGTTGTTATTATTGTATTTGATTGGTTTTTTTTTTTTCTTGCTTGTTTTTTTTGAGACAAGGTTTCATTATGTAACTCTGGTTATCCTGGAACTCACTATATAGACTAGGCTGACCTTGAACTCACAGAGATCCACTTGCCTCTGCCTCCCAAGTGTTGGGATTAAAGGCATGCAGTCACACCCAGCTATCCTTAACACTCTCAATTGGCTGAAATGAGCTCTTGACATTCTCCTTTACCTGTTGATTTAAGACAACTCATCATTTAATAGTAAATTTCTGGTACTTTATTTTCTTATGTTTTTAAAAGCATTTTCCACCTTTGAAAGAGGGTTTCTTGTAGCTCAGGCTGACCTCAAACTAGCTCTGTAGTTGAGGATGACGTTGAACTCTTGAACCTCCCAACTTCTCCTCCAGAGTGCTAGGGTTGCAGATCTCTGCCTCCACAACTGGCTTTTAAAACATTTTAGTAGTAGTAGTAGTTATTACTATTATTTGTGTGCAATGTATATGTGAAACATGCACATGCCATGATGCCTATGTAAAGTTCAGAGAATAACTTTGTATGATTCTCTCCTTCTGTCTTTACATAGATACTGGGTATTGAACTCAGTCATCAGGCTTTTTTAAGATTTATTTATTTATTATGTATACAGTATACAGAAGAGGGTATCAGATGTCATCATAGATGGTTGTGAGCCACCATGTGGTTGCTGGGAATTGAACTCAGGACCTCTTGAAGAGCAGTCAGTGCCCTTAACCTCTGAGCCATCTCTCCAGCCCCTAGTCATCAGGCTTTTATGGCAAGCTCCCTTACTACTGAGCTATCTTGCTGGCCTCACATCTGAGTTTTTTAATAACTGTCTTATAGTTTCTGTTGCTGTGAAGAGACACCACGACCATGGCAACACTTATAAAGGAAAATATTTCATTGAGACTGGCTTACAGTTCAGAGGTTTAGTTCATTATCATCATGGTGGAAACATGGTGGCATGCAGGCAAACACAATGCTGGAGAAGGAGCTGAAGTGTTACATCTCAATCTGCACGCAAAAGGAAGTGAATTGTGTACTGGATATATATATAGACTGCGCATATGAGACCTCAAAGCCCACCCTTTCAGTGACACACCTCCTCCAACACGATCACTCCTCCTAATAATGCCATTCCCTATGGGCTAATCATACAAACCACCACAATAACTGATTTAGAAATTTCTCTATAACAATATGGTGATTCCTTAAAAAGCTAAAAAGAGCTATAACTATTGGCTCCAGCTTGCCCCTGTACTGTAAGTTGGATTGTCCCCAGTAGCTCCCCCATGTATTTGAGTAGTCTATTTATGACACAGAGACAAAAGGTGATGGCCAAGAAAAAGAGTATCTTCTATCCTGCCAGCATCATTACAATCTTAGCTCTGTGAAGGCAGCAACCAAGGTCCCTGAGCTTTCACCTGGTTCTAGCTATTTCAGAGTTGTCAAGGCTTGTCTATCTGGAGGATGGTACTCTACCTCCTTTGCACCAGCTCTTGTGTCCATATTTGCAGGTCCAAACTATTTGCAAGGTCTCACAGGAGCAACTAGTACTCTGGCGTCTCACAGCCTATAGGAGACTGACTTGCAAGCCAAACTCTAGGCTATAGGGACCTTTTGACCTCCACAAAAAGATTTGTCTCCTACGTGAGAAGGTTTTCTTTTAACTTAGCATTTCAGCTTGTTATAAGCTGGAAATATGGGCATTGTGTCTCTAATACTGCTTCAAGCTGACACTGGGGTGTTGTCGTTAGGGCCCAAAAAGGTAAAAAAGCTAGCAAAGGAACTGGGCTCCAGGACTTCTGTCAGGGACACATAGTTATCTGACCAAGTTGCCAAGACAGGAAACAACCCACATCGGTAGGACTGGTCCACATACTTCCATCAAGTCCAGAGCTCCTATTTAAGTGGAAATCTGTTGAGATACATTAAAACTAAGAACAAAAATTAGAATTTAAATTTTGGGCCCATTCTTAGTAATTTGGGAAGGGCAAGAGTCCCCAACCAGAAGAGAAAAGTATCATCTTTAGAAACAGACAGGTGGGAAAAACTTAGGCCTACTTATCTGTAATCCTTTTGGCCTCTGTGAGGTGGATTCAAATTCTATGATTCTCTGAGCTCATACAAATTACAAAAAGACATAAGAGTTTTAGTTATATTAGTATTACCAATCAGGCTTTATAAAATGAGCTTGAAAGCTGGCTATCACCTTACACAAGGATCTGATTCTGATTCTTCCAAGCTGGCAAAGTTGTAACTAGCCCAGCAGTCAATACTTGCAGAGATCTGAGAAGGATAAATTATACCTGAGTACAGACTGAGCAGCTTCTGAATCTACTAAAAACAACAGAGACCAGTCCATACCCAGTTAGCCATGCTCAGGTCTCCTCCTAGTTAGAGGCAGACATGTCCAAACAGCATCAATCTTCAGCTGCCAGGCCTTTAAGGTGGAAGCTTTCCCCCACAGTAGAGGAACATATGGAGAAGACTGACCTTACTTTGTCTAGGCAATAGGGTTCAATCAATTCTTCATGGGTCCTGCAGATCTAGGTCAGGTTCCTGGCAGCAGGCAGGCATTGTGCTATGCATCTTGCCCAGGTCAGCACTGCTACAATCCAGACAGAGATATCCTGGTGTCTCATAAATTTCTTCAGAGACTTTGGGTCACTGTTAGGATCTGGGAGTCTCTGTTTGATATAATGCTTTTAAATAAACATTTTAAATGCCATATTCTGCAGATCTCTGAAATATGAGGGCTGCCCAGGTATATCTGAATAGAAAAACTTTGTTTCTAGTGACTTATAGCTCAACTCTGAAAACTTATACAAGGAACTAAATAAAAGTCATCCCTGTAATTAATCACAGTATTTATCATGGCTACAATTAAGGAACTTTGATTATTTAAAGATGGCTGACTACTTATGTCTCCTAACAGCTTTTAATATGTTAGCAGTTTTTATAAGACTGGGAATTCACAATTTATTTGTCAGGTTTTGCCCTAAAAATAATGGTATTGAATTGAAACTCATCCTAGTATCAAAAATAAAAACCTTTATATAATTCAGTTTATCCAAATATCTTAAGGTTAACAAGTTTAGCTAAGACAAGGAGTCTAGACACACATCCTTCAGACTGCATAGACCTTGAGTAGGGGAGATGCTTTCTAAGCACACATCTGACATGCAGGTGGCCCCTGCATACATTACACATGTAACTGCTGCCATCCTTAAACCAGGTTTCCTCCGCATCTGGCAGTGGTGGTCCCAGCAGGTCCAGTTGTATCCTGTCTATCTACTAGTCTCAGTAACTACAAACTGTAGTACTTGCCAGCACAGACAGGAAGGCGCTGGGTAGCTGAAGGTTCTATTATGTTAGGAGTAACCAGAACAGAACCTCAAAAGCCCCTAGGGACAGCTTCTTCTGTTAAACAGGAAGGAGAAAACACTTTTTATTTTATCCTTTTTAGGGAATATTTAACACTTGGTATGTATAGCAATGCTGGCCCAGGTGACCCCAAGGGACTCCACATATTTCAAAGCAGCTAAGGAGCTTCTGGGCCCATGAATGGGTTCATATCTAATTCAGTATCTTTGAGAATAGAGCATTACCAGCACTGGGAAGTCGTCAAACCAGTCTACAAACCTGGGGACTCAGGTGGAGAAACAGTACCTACATTTAATGTAACAAAAAGGCAAGGCAGTTTAACTCCTTCCCCAGGGACCCTGAGGATTAAGGCATTTCTCTTTACTGCTGCTGCTCAGAGCCATCAAACAGTATCTTTAGACAGTGAAATAAATAATTAAAGTGAACCTAAGTGACATGGAGAACCACATCTCAGTTTAAAAGCACAGTCTGCACATAGCAAAAGGATGGAAGGCCTTTGTCTAAATGTAGGGGAAACAGTGAGTTTAGTTGTTTGCAGAGGAGCAGATAGCTAGTGAGGTTACTGAGGGTCTGGGCCTACGTGGAGAAAACAGGAACTAAAACAACCTGGATGTCCATGTTCTTCAATCACATGCCATCCAGCTGAGGGCACATACACATGTGCTATCTGACAGGGATACTCATTCTCAAAAGTATCCATGACAGGAAAAACAGACCTACAGATCATTTAGCAGAAAAGAAGTGTGTTTCTGTAAATAAACATGTTCTGCTCATGTGCAGCCTCCTACTCACACCCATCAAGAACAGTCCAGTATCTATGAGAAAACAGGAGTTCACTTTGTGGTGGCAGGATCACTTATCCATCACACTCACACCTATGTATCAATCTGCTTATCAATGACTGGACAGATGACAGCTCTCAGTGTGCCAGGAATAGGTAGCTTCTGATTACCAGGCCTTAAAGCTTTTCACAGACACATCTGTAGCTGGCTTCACAGAGGCGAGTATCTCTCAGGGTGCCAACGAGTGAGCTGTGCTGAGCCATCCCTGGGCCTGGAACTAGCTAAGGAGCTTCACATGAGAGATGGATGGAAAGGTTCGTCTCTTCTCAAGACACTCCCAATCCTTTTTCCTTGCTGGTGGATCATGAGCACTGCAGCAGGTGAAAAAAATGATTCTTGCACTGATTAAAACTAAAGTGAAATGTGGAGGGAGCATCACCAGCATTATACAAATAGACAAGCAAATGCTGAGGCTGTCCAACAGTCTGCCTGGTAGCCCTGTTTGCATTCTTTATTCTCTCATGGATGCCGATGCAGTGTCTACAAACGCTGTCTGGGTGGCCAGGAAAGCAGGTGAGTCTTATCCTTCAGAGGTGCTCTGAGGCCTGCTGGGTTCAATACTGCGGTGATTTCACATTAGCCAAAGTGAAATGATGACCAGATCTCCAGAGGCCTCCAAGGGTTTCTGCTTCAGGGCGTCAAAAGCCTCTGTCCATGTGAAGTCGGATGTGTTTTGGGTAGCCTCATACAAAGGCTTATCCCAGTAAACTCTGAGATCCATAGGCAGGAGAGCCCTGCTGTGCCCAGGAATTCTCTCACCTGCTTGACAGTCCTAGGAGCATTCCACTCTCCCCTTGTGGGCATCCGAGAGCCATCTCTGACCCTGTTCCAGAACGTACCACAGGTACATTACCTGTGATCTGCAGATCTGGGCTTTTTTAGCAGAGACTGGACAGTCCAAGTCTCCCAGGGCCCATAGCAAGTTCTCAGGAGTTCCTTTCCTGCAGGCTTCTCTATCACCAGCTGCAACTAACAGGTCATCCACATAATGCAACAAGCTTATATCAGGGTTTTGGGTTCTGTACTCAATCAGGTCCTCGTGGAGGGCTTTATCAAAGATGATGAGGTAGTTCTTGAACCCTTGACGTAGTCTAGTCCAAGTCAGTTGGCCTGCTGATTTTGATCTCTGGATTGTGCCACTCAAAGGCAAAAAATATTGGTGGGTCTCTGACCAGTAACAGTGGAGTGTTTCAGGCAGACTGAACCGACTTCAGTACCCCAAGAGTTAATAACTTCTGTATGTGGGGGGATTGTTTCCTCTCTTGCTCCTTGAGACATGGGGTACTGATGGACTTTGACTGGGTCACGTTCACATAAATTGGGGGTCTGTGATGTTAGTCCCATGTCCCCAGATTTAGCCCATGCTGGGGAAAACCTCTGCAACCATTTCTCAATGTCTGGCTCAGGGGCTGCTGCCTTCTAACGGAGACTATATTCCTCAGACAGGCTAGCCATCATCAGCACCTGTACTGGTTTCTAATAGTGGGTAGACGCACTCTAGAATAACTAGGGACGAATGGATTACCCGTCCCATTCCCAAGTCCACCGTTCTTCAGGTAGTCCATGAATAAGATCTGGTGCCTGTGGCCCCTTGTACCCAGGTTTTCCTGGTGGACATAAGTTCATCGGGTGTCAGCAGGACAGAGTTCTCCACTTGTGCTCACCATGTTAATGTTATACCCTGCAGTCTACCCCTCTGATTTTCTAGGCACCATGTTAATGTTATACCCTGCAGTCTACCCCTCTGATTTTCTAGGCACCATGTTAATGTTATACCCTGCGGTCTACCCCTCTGATTTTCTGGGCATCTTTACTTCAGACAATTTTTCTTTTTCCCTAAGTCTTTTACCTTTTCTCTCATTTCCTGAGCAACACAAAAACTTCTACCAAAGCCTTTCTTGAGGTTTTCTCAGTAGTCTAGGAGATATTATATGGCTACAATATTTTATTGTAGAGTGTTTTCTTCATCTTAATCAATAACAATCTATAACTGATCTAAGAGATGACAAATATTTATAAAATATTTATAACCCATTGGGTCTGAATGATCAAAGCAGCATTCGCTTTGTCTCAGCAACCACAGGTAGTGACTGACCAAAGATGGTGATAACCCAGTCATGCAGTTGACTAAAAATGCAATCCAAAATGAAATCATGTCATATTTTTTAATTTATTCATCATAGATTTCTAATTATCAATTTATAGTGTTACTAGTTTTAATTGTAAAAGATTTTAACAATCTTATTTAATAATTTCTATCACTATGTCAGAATTATGCACATCAAAAACATTTGAACTCTTGCTAAGTTTTGATTTTTAACCATAAGTGCAGTTACAGCAGCTGCAGCTGTGAGTGTTGACCGGCTACTATTGGCAACAGAGATAGCAAAAGAATATTTAAATTATTTGTTTCAGCTTTATAATTTTAACAAAATTAGGAACACAAAACAAGCATATACAGCTTTCTCAAGAAATAGACAAAACTTCCCAACAGGACAAACAAAACTTCCCAGCCAGAACCAGAACCAAATGGGCAGGTAACATCTTGCTATATTAAGGCCCACATTCCCATCCTTTCTAGCAGCATTTGCCTCCTTGCAATGAAACAGAAAACAGATAGCTGTGACATACACAGTTGTGGCAGGAGCAACATGAGAATCTCTTCCGCTAGCCATGTGGACCCTAAAGCTCGCCATGTACAGGTTTTATCCAGAGTAACAAAACACACACACGAATCCAGATGTTAAACACGCATACTGTGGCCACATTGTCCACACATTAATACATTCATCTCTAGGAACATTTTTAAGGAAGATGACTATTAGCTTGGCTAAAACATTCACATAAAGACAAACAAGGCAAAGGTGCACAAGCCAATGCCCTGCCATACAAAGGAGGGCCATAAACACACTTCAGACAAAACCGAGAAACAAGGGTGGATCCCATAACAGAGTGACGGAGTACCACCGTTCAGAGGCCTCGGCCTTGCACCAAAAGCCACACAGATGGGACGGAGTTGGCCCAGTAGGGTCTCCCTGTCCCCAAAGGTCAGACAGAAACCCTCTCAAGTCCCCAACACAGAATCTCAAACTAAAGACCCCAACCCAGGAGTAGAGACATCTCCCATTCCCTTCAGGTACACTTTACAGGCACGTCCACCAAAGTAAAACCCAAAACCTGTACATTTAGATATAGACACTGCCAGCAACCTAATCTTCCAGATAGTAAAAGAGGAACAGAGAACAGAGCCAAGACAACAAACACAAACCGGTCAGGGTAAACTTACCCAGCTGGCCAGTGTAAATCCTCGAGGTTCAGGGTCTTGGGGATCTCTGGGGATCCCAGATGAGCCCCCAAATGTTGTGCCTGGTCACAAGGCCCCCCAAAAGATTACTAGAGACACAAACTCTCCAAAATGCAAAAGCAAGATTTGTTGAATATTATGAGCCTCGAGACAAGAACCTAGCTCTGACACACAGACACACAGGCTGACTGTGGCCAGAGGAGGTACCCGCCCTTTTCGCAAGCTGGGTTATAAAGGTAAAAAAAATCACAAGGTTAGGCAAGCATCACAAGGTTATACAAAAATCACAAAGTTAGGCAAGAATCACAAGGTTATTATTTTAGCTGGCTGTTTGCCAAGCCCTTTCTTTACCTCCTGGCTTTGGTCTTTCAGGACCACCTCCAGTTCTGAGACATTCCATGGATAATTAACTGTTATCAACCCCTGAGCTATCTTTTCTATCTAAACTTTGTTCCTATGCAGACTTCAGGCTTGTCTTGAAGCTGAGAACTTCTGCTCAAAAAATGGAGGTGCTTTCTAGTTTTTCAAAATTATCACACAGCACTCTAAAAGATAATTTAAATATTTAGAGAGAGCAGCAGGATGGCTTAGTAGGGAAAAGCACTTGCCATCAAGTCTGGTGATAGAATGTTTTCTCTTTCCTCCATATGGATTCTCTCTCTCTCTCTCTCTCTCTCTCTCTCTCTCTCTCTCTCACACACACACACACACACACACACACACACACACACACACAGAAAGAGAGACTCAAACACACACATGTAAAAAAAATGCCTAAAATTTAAGGATAATTTTTTTAAGTATTTCAGAGGGCCAGAGAGATATGGCTCTGACAGGAATGTGCTCTGTGCATGAAGTTCTGGTTTCAAGTCCCCAGCACCAGTATAAGAAGCCTATTGTTACCCCACATGTCCTGTAGCCCCAATACTTGGAGGAAAAAGGGCTCTTTTGGCCTTGATGAGCATGTGTATGTGCATGTACCCAAACACATATGTGCACATATACCATACACATACATTTAAAAGTATTTTTAAAGATAAAAAGGTTTCTAAAAGATTAAAAATGTGTAACCTAAGAGGTTGGAGAGAAGGCTCAGCAGTTAAGAAATGCAAGCTGCTCTCCCAGAGGTCCAGTGTTCAGCTCTCAGCTCCCACATGGGTTGTTTCACATCCCTGTAATTCTAGCTCCAGATCCAGCTTCCTCTTCTGGATTCCACAGACACCTGCATGGGCTTACACATATACACATATGTAACAAAACCCAAATAAACCTTGCTTTAAAATTTTTAAGTTAAAACAAAAATGTAATAAGTGCTTCACTTTAACTGATAAAAATTAAATTTAAAAGTCCTCCCTACAACATTGTTTACATATGAGTTTGTATGTTCAAAGCTAAGTCTTTATAGTTTTGATTATCTGTAGTTTCTGGATAGTTCTATACATATTTATGTGTACTTGCAATGCATTGTGAGTGTATCCACCCACTCTGATCCACTCCCAATCTTGAGGTCCCCTTGCTCTTCTTAGCCTACCTTCCCTCTTCCTAGCCCCACCCCTTCCTCTTCAAACCTCTCACCTGCACGTCCTTTTCCTGCAGGTGGCCACCACTACTGTGTGCTACGTTCTTGTTTTTCTCCATACATACTTCATAAGTTTCTGATACTTCCTCTGTATACTTCAGTCTGTCCTCCATGCCGGTGACCAGGGACATACCCATGATAAATACACTTGACTAAGCTGAATGTTCTCTGTTCCTGTGTCAAGGCATAAATTTCTCATTTTCAGGCAAGAGATGAAGTTACGTTCTCTGTGTTACATTTTCACCATCACTTCTTTTGAGCAGAGCCAAATCCCAGCTGCCTCTACGTCCCTCAGGCGGGGCCTGACCAGTGCTGTTCCTAGCATTCTCAATGCCCCTTGTGGCCCAGACCAACTGTTTCCACTACCACACCTGCTCCCAACCCTGCCGACCTCAGCACTGCTAAGCCAGAAGGCAGGAAACGAAGGCCAAGGGCTACCTCAGGAGCCTCAGACTCTCCTCAGCCAGGGCCAGCCATGGTCTCTGGTTCCCATCTGGTCACTCTTGGGCCAGGTGTACAGTGACTGCTTCAGTGCCTTTCACTGATGAATAGAAGAGAGATGTTTCGATGTGCTTTTAAGTGAACATTTCTCCCTGTCAATTACTAAGACATTCAAAATGGGTGCATGGTGAGATGTTTCTGTCATTTTTCTCATAACTACATTGCTCATAATTTTGGAATATTTATCTCTCTTAAGAGTGTCTATGCCATTATTTTTTGCAAAACAAGTGTACCAAAATTAGTCACAAGCAATGAGTCACAAGCAACCCAGAAATCATTCAGAGGTGTTACACGGTTAAAGGCAAGGAGAGCACCGTGGAAATATGTCTGGGCATATATATGATAAGAAATTATTCTCATCATTTATGTCTAAAAAACAGTAAGAGCAGGATTATAAGCCCCAGGCAAAAAGAGACTTGACAGAAGGCGCTAGAAACATTACCCAGCGCCACAGAACAGCTTGCCAAGCCTCGGAGAAACACTGTGCTGAACTGCTGCTAACGTAGAGAAAGTCGGGATTTCCACACAGGAAGAAGCTGTCTGCATCCTTCTGTGACATCAGGTTGTGGGAAAACAAAGGCTCTGCACTATATTAAGCATCCCAGGAAGCCGAGCTTCAAAGCCCGGGCCTTGCATTCTGTTTCTTCACGGTGTGGAAAACCAGCTTCCTCTTCCTCCTCCTCTCCTATTCCCCGCTCCCTTTCCTCTCCACTCCCTTTCATTTTTTTCTTTTTCTCATGACTCCCCATTTGTATATTTTTAATATGGTCCAGCTATAGAAACCAGGCTGAAATCTAGGATTTCCACTGTGTAGCACCACACTCGGTTAAGAAAGTCAGTTTTCCTTCTAGAAATGAACTCAGGAGTCTGATGTCCCAGGAGAAATCAGGTTAGCAGAGGAGCATGGCTGAAGCAGTTTGTCAGGCCATGAGGTGGGAAGGTCCTCCCAAAGTCCAGCAGATGAGCTAAGGAAACGTAAATGGTTTCTTATGCATCCTGGGGCTCAGCCAACCTCCTTTGGAAGTTTTGTTATTCTATTCCTAAAATTCTCCTGTCTCATCATCACAGAAACTTGAGTAGAGCCGGCCATCAGTTATTGTCTTATTTCATGACAAAGCACCTCCCCAAAGCAGCCGGGGTTGGGGGACTAACAAAAGCAGAAGGGTTATTCCAGCTCACAGTTTGGGGATGCAGTCTGACATGACTGAGAAGGCATGGAAGCAGGTTACAAGGCAGCCGCTGACACTGTGTCCCTTGTTGTCACAGGATGCAGAGAGGAGGGTGTCAGTACCCAGCTTGCTCTCCCCTTTGTATCCAGACTAGGCCTCCACCCCACAGGAAGGCGCTACGCATTCTCATGGGGTCTCTCATGATTGACTGTTTCTTGAAGCATCCTCATAGACATGTTTCCATGGTGATCCTAAGCCTTGTCAAGTTGACTATGAGTGTTAATCATCACAGGTTGAATGTACTGTCATTATGTGATGTTGCCCCAGAGTGGACAAAACTAGTGAGAGCTTTCCCATGGACTTCTTAATTAAGAGTTTTTATCTTCCAGTGTGTGTTGCAATGTATATGTTCATGTGTACAAATATGGGTAGATTCTTGTGTGCCACAGCATGCATGCTAAGGTCAGGTGACAACCTCAGCTATCCATGTTCATCCTGCATCTTGTTTGACAGAGTTTCTTGTTCTTTGGCTGTGTACACCAACCTAGTTGGCCCACCAGCTCCCAAGGATTCTCAGTCTTGCCTTCCAGCCTCACTGTAGGAGAGCTGGGATTGTAGACATATGTTAAATGTCCAGAAATGCATGAGTTCTGGGGATCCAAGCTCAGGCCCTTCCACTCAGGCTTTACCCACTGAGCCATCTCCCCAGCTCAGCAGTGAATTTTTGATAAAGCTGTACCCTGATGAGCCAGTAAGGACACAGAAATCCTGGGGTGGGATGGGTGTTCTTAGGGACAGCTAGCAGAGAAGGAATGAAATTCAGTAGACCCTAGGAACAAGACAGTCATGAGCAATGGAGATGGAAACAGCATGTGACAAGCCTTCACTAGAATTTAGCAGGGCAAGAAAGTGTGTCACTGTAGACTAGTTGCCATGGTTTCCTGTGTCCACTCAACAGTCCACATTTCTATTATCTGCTGAGAGAGAATGACATAATTTTGATATAGAGAATAAAATAAAGAGTTCCAAACAACAGAAAACAAGAGGAGAGTTTCCATCGGCCCTCCCAACTTGAGCCTCCTGAGAGGTGAGGGGGCGGCTCACAAGCTCACCTGCTCCTGGCCTCGCTCATCTTCCAGGGAGGGCTTCTGGCCACCCAGGCTGTGAGCTCTGTTCTGCTTGGGAGGGAATGCCTCTGGGAACCAGTTCGTGGCCACCTACACAGCAAGAAGAGTCTGCCCTCTCTCTTCCAACCACTTTCTGTAGGTTTGGGGACTGCTGAAAAGCCACAGGGAGAACAGGGTTCTTATTTTGATTTTTAATCTAAGAGCAATATTCTTTTACCTTCCTCTGCATTCTTAGAGGGAGTTCCCTCTGGGAATACAATAGAAATTCAGGCCCCAAAACATCCAGCCCCAAAGTCCACAGCCCCTTCTCTTCAGGCGGATTGTATTAGAGGTTCAGCCAAAAGCAACAGGGCAGAGCTAGGCAAGGAATGAGGGGTGTGGCGGTTCCTTAGGATGCCTGAGGTAGTTTCTCAGAGAAGCTCTTTGTCGCAGGTGAAAGCAGGTACCCAGAGAACAAGAATGCTTTGAGAGCTAGACAAAGCCCAGGTACCCTTTCGATGTTACAGGAAAAAGGAGGGAGAATATTTATTTTAAACAGAGCTAAAGTATTAAATATGAGGGAGCCTATGTTTAGAATTGCTGACATGTTCAAATACATTTTCAATATAGAGAAGAGACTGGGTGTAAGTGGATAATATTTCTCTTCTCAACATATTCCTCAGTCCAAGGAATGATGTGCTTGCATTTAGGTTTTTCTCCTTATATAATGTAGATGACAGTTAAGGATGCATGGAATCTTTTCCTTTATTAGTCCTCTGTAGTCCTGAGTGATAAATCAGCCATAGGTGAAAGAGGGTTCAAATAAAAAAGCCAAAGCTTGCAGGCTGAGCAAATCTAAGCAGAGCTATGTGAGTAGAAGAACACTTTTGCACACAAAACTATTGATTGATGAGTAAAAAAATGTCTCTGTGCCCATCAGTTCATCATGCACTAGTTTTAATTGAAAGTCTGTCGTGCCATGTGGATAAACCATGTAATAACAAACCATTAAACAAATGTAAAAGAATGGAAGAGGCTAGAAGGTGGTGACATTGCTGCGAAATAATAATTAGCATCGAAAGAAACACGGAAGCCAAAATTCTCTGTCTCTGTCTCTCTTTGCTCTCTTGCTCACTCACTGGCTCTCTCCTTACCATTGGATTTATAGAACCATCTAGAAACCCAAAAGTTATAGCACCCAGGGGAGAAAAAAATCGTAAAATCTGAGTTGAGGTAATAATTTTGAAACCCAATAAACTTTTTGCTTTTTTTCTTGTTTTTGTTTACTTGTTTTTGTTTTGCTTTTCATATGCTCACAATGTAGCCCAGGCCAGCCCTAAACTCATGCTCCTCAGGCTCAGACTCTGATGGGGCATTGCAGGCACAAACCAGCAAGCCATTGTGTAATGGCTTCTGTAAATTCTCTCTGACCATTTCAGAATGAGCTGCTGGGGAAGAGCATTCCAGAACATCCTGTGACCTGCCGAGATTCACACAATTGTGAGGCTCTCCAAAAGCCTCTCTTCAGACATCAGAAACCTTTCTGGGACTGGAGAGATGGCTCAGAGGTTCCTGAATTTGATTCCCAGCACACATGTCAAGTGATTTGCAGACTCCTGGAATTCCTCTTCTGGCTTCTGGGCAGCTCCATCACATGCACATACCCAGTCACATACACACAGAGAAACACACACACAAACAGAGTTAAAAATAAATCTTTTTTTTTTTAAGGAAGCATTTCTGGTTTGTCTGTTATTACCCTCAAAAGAAAATTGAGGGCTGGAGAGATGGGGTAGTCTGTAAAGTGCTTGCCTTATAAGCATGAGGACCCAAGGTGAAACCCTAGAACCCACGTCAAAGATAACCCAGTCATGATAACATGTATGCTTATAATCCCTGCACCATAAGGCAATTGACTGGCCAGCTTCAGGACAGTGAGACCCAGATTCAAAAATATATGGTGGAAGTTGGGAAGGTGCCTCCATAGGTAACAGTGCTTCCCTGAGCTTGAGCTCAAATTCCAAGAACTCATGTAAAAAGCAGGCATGACAGTGAGCGACTATAGCCCCAGAAGTGCTGGGGGTGGTGGTGGGGTCACAGGGATGAGGGGTGGCAGTGAAGACAGATGGATCCTGGGAGCCTGCTGGGCAGGCAGCCAAGCCAACGGGTTTCCTGTTCAGTGAAACACTCTCTCAAGGCAATAAGACAGGAAGGAAATGGTAGAGAAGACTCCTGGTGTCCTCTGCATCGTAGCATGTGTGTGAACATCCATACTCAGGTATACATAACACACACATACATACCTGTGACATTCTCTCCACACACACACACTAAAAAAGGAAGAAAGTTCCTCAGCTCCACTGAATTCCACACTCTTTTTGTTTTGTTTCTGTGTACCTTCCAGATCTCGTTTACAATTCGGTCTCAATACATAGTGTATATTTTGCTTTAAAAAACAACTATATCACAAGACTGTGGTGCTGCACACCTTTAATCCAGCAATTGGGAGCCAGAGACAGCCAGATCTCTGTAAGTCCAAGGCCAGTCTGGTGAAAAACAAAAACAAAAACAAACAAACAAAAAAACCCTCTATATCATAATTTCTATTTTCCCACCTACCTTGTTTACATAACTATATTTAATGGGTGTGTATCATCCCTCTTGGTGATGCACTAGAATTTACTAACTTCTCTTACTTATAGTATATTCTTCCTGCCTCAGTTTCACTCCCTCCTATGATAGAAACATCTGTTTCATACCTGTCAAAGTATTTTCTTAGGATAAATTTTCTGAAGCAGTGTTACTTGGTCAAAGACCTTGGTGTCTTCACATCTTCTGCTAAATGTTGCCTGCTGCCTTTAGAAGGCAGAGCTGTTGATGTGAGATGTCACTGACTATGGGCTAGGTCCAAATTTGACCCCAATTCCAGGTGACACAGTGGCAAGCTGCCAGTCCCCTTACCAGCAAAGACACGGTTCCTTTGGCTCAACCTGGCTGGCTCTACCTCACACCTTCTGTCTGCAGTTATTTGCTTTGTCTGTTGTTCATAGAGATGGGGTCTTGCCATGTAGTTCAGGCTGGCCTCTCTCACATTCTTCCTATCCCACCTGTGAGTACAGCCTGGGCCACCACACCAAGCTTTGTCTTGCTTTTTAAGTTCTTTTGCAAAGCTGAGCATGGAACAGTAGTTGTTCGGGTTTTGAACATATATGGACGTGGCTCACATATACCCAGTTATCTGGTGGCAGGTTTTTATAGATGCAGGACTTGGGAAAGGCGGCGGATGGCAGGAGTCTTTTAAGGGCTGTTTCTATGTAGAAAAGTGCTTTATTGTCAGATGGATATGGTTATGATGAACAGAGGGTTATGGTTATAGTGGCAGGGAAATGAAGGGAAGAAAGGGAGAAAGGAAGAGGAGGAGTCAAGTGAGCTCCCTGGACAGAAGAGAGAGTAAGATGCTCCTGGAAGCCTTGCTTTTAAAAGGGACTGATGTCAGAGCCTGGGGAGGGCGTGGCTTGATATCAGAGTCTAGAGGCAGGGTTCCCTTCTTGTTACTTCTCACAAAAGATGAGAACGTACTGCTTACTATTTATATTGGGTTAATTTCCCTGACTCCCTCCTGTGTTGAAAGAGAAATCTTTCTGTGTTTTTGTTGCTGCTGTTGTACTGGGTGGTTTTTGAAGCAGGGCCACCAGTAGTCTAAGCCGGCCTCCTGACTCTGGCTCCCAGGAGCTGAGGTCACAGGTGTGTGCTCCTGCACTAGTCTTACTAGAGCTTTTCATGGGTAGGAAATTCACATTTTTCTTTTTCTTAGGTTAATATTCCAAATGTCTAAAAGAAAGAATCTTTTTGGCCTTGCTCCTGAGAAGAATCCCAAAATAGAGTCCTGGCTTCTAGGGGCTCTCTGTGCTAATCTACAGGACATTTCTGCTAGGAAAAGGGATTGTCACTCCTCAGTGGCAACTGACGGAGCAAGAGACTTCAGCAGGTAAAGGTATTTGTCACAGAAGTGTCATGACAGAAGTTTGATCCCCAGAATCCATGTAAAAGTAAAAGGGGAGACTGTCAAATCCATAAAGTCATATGCTCATTTCTACATGTACACTCCAACAAGTGTCCTCTCTCTCTCTCTCTCTCTCTCTCTCTCTCTCTCTCTCTCTCTCACACACACACACACACACACACACACACACACTAACAATAAATAAAGCTTTAGAAAACATTAGTGGGGGGGATTGCCCCAAGGCAGCGCACAGACATCACGTATGTGAGTTACATAAAGAATGAAAAAGGGCAGGGTGGCATTCGGTCACCATATTCAGTGGTGGCAAATCCATGGGTTGTGTCCTTCCCATAAACAGACCCAGAGTTCAGGAGCACTGAGGTCCAAGCAGGAAGTGACCCACTCTTACAAGCTTGTTGAGATGGAAAGGGGCCCTAGAAAGTCCAGCTTCCTCAGCTAACCCTCATGTAGTCAGCCACACTCCATGCCTCCTGCACCCCAGATGCCAGGGTCTCAGCCTCTTCTAATGGTAGGCCATCTTCATGCTGTGGACCAAGGTTAGTGCAGAAGCTGCCTCAAGGAAGCCTGCCTCTGTCTCGCTTCTTTGTTCACTTTTTTATTTTTAAGAAATGTATTTTCTTTAGTTTTTATGTTTTTACTTGTTTGTTCATTTGTTTGTTGGAGACAGGGTTTCTCTGTCACCTGACTGTCCTGGAACTCTGCTCTGTAGACCAGGCTGGCCTCGAACTCACAGAGATCTGCCTGCCTCTGCCTCCTGAGAGCAGGGATTAAAGAGGTGTGCCACCATCACCCAATTTATATTTTTACATTAAAAAATGTTTTTGTTTTATTGTGTGTGGAGGTCAGAGGATGGCTTGAGAGAGTCATCCTTGGCTCCCTTGTGTGTACGGAAGGAGGCGCAAACCCAGCTTGCCAGGGTTGGTGGTAGAAACCTTTACTTGCCACTTGATCTTGCTCCCCCTTGCTTTTTTTGTGGGATAGTAATTTTGATTTTTTTTTTTACTTCCACCCACATGCATTCATTTTCAGTTATTAGTGAAAATTAAAACTTTCAATTCTTCATGAGTGTGTGTGTCCCAGAGGAGATCATGTCAGGTGTCTTCCTTAACTGTTTCCATCTTATATTTTGAAACAGGATCTCTCATTGAACCTGGAGCTCACGAGTTCAGCTGGAGGTGGCTGGCCAGTGAGCATGGGATCTGGCTTTTTAACAGTGGTGCTGGGGACCGGAACTCAGATTCTCATGTGTGTACAGCAAGTACCACATCCCCACAACCCTCCTTCACAATCAGTCAGTATAGCGGGCAGTACAGCTCACAGTGTAGCCCACTGCTGGTCTGCAACTGACGAATGGAAAACTGTGTAAACTTTTACATGGAAGAAATTACTTGAGAAAAAAATACCACAACTAATTTTTCCTATGCTTTGCAGTCAGGATCACACTGAAAATTAGTGGAAAACTCCCCCAGAGGAACCTGGTAGAATTTTAATGAAATATTTTATGGAAATGTGATAAGAAAATAACAGTCCAAATGGATTTGTTGTGTATTTTCCCGTCTTGAGAGTTAATAGCCCCTCTGGTGGAAAATGCAATCACTGAGGTCTATATCATTTCTCCTGGTCATCAGAGAATTCAATAATAGCAAATATAATTAAGGGGAGTGTTCACACCCTCCAAATGAATCACAGCTGCAGAGCTCAGATCCAGTTACAAGCTGTTACCATCTGAGGTTGCTCATAAGCCAGAAACAAATTGCTAAAACCAAAACAGAGATTCCCAAAGGCCCTAGGACAGTCTTTGAGTTTAAAATTCACTTAACATTTTTTTTTTCCTTCCTGACTTAAGCACCCGGATCTCAACCCATTATTATCACACACGCCTTTTTGTTTTCTAATCACTAAATGCTATTCAGGACTTTCCTCAGGAAGCAGCCCCTTAGTAACAGGAAGACTTTCTTAAATAAATAAATAAATAAATACTAAAAAAAAAAAAAAAAAAAAACAGAAGAAGAGCCTTTCCTTTGAGGAAAAGGAAGATGTAGTTCAGAGGAGGAAGTTCCCTCATTCTACACCTCATTCTACACTGCCTGTCCTCAGGGAGCCAGAAGCTACTTCCCCTAAAGCATTGCCCTTGGTCTCATAAATTAGCAGTTAATGCCTGCTGGAGAGCACCAGTCTGACCATTTTAATCTCTTCCTGGTATTTATTAAAATGACTGATCTTATTGATAGTTGTAGAATCATTAATCTTCCTTACCAAAGTGGTGAGTGTTCTGGGAGAATCTCTCCTCACCCTCAGGGCTTGGGCTAATTGGAGTGTTTAGACTCTTTTTGTTTTGGTTTGGGATACTGAGGATCCAACCTAGGGCGTTGGTTCTGCCAGACCTTGAGTTCTGAGCTACATTCCTATCCCTAAAAGATTTTACTGTTAAATGTCATCTTCTCCAGCTTGCCAGGTATTGTGTCCGGGCAGGGGGGACTGGGATGAGAGGTTTGGCAGTGTTCTTCTCCTGCTGTGTGAAATTGTCTAAGATGAGAAGGCAGCATGGCTGAATCATCACAAACCCTGCAAGTCAGTCTCCGTGCTGTGAGAGCTGAGATGGCCTGCAGCTAAATAAAAAGTGATTCATTGGTTCAGGAGCATTGTGTCTGAGGTTGAACATGAACAGTGTTAGCTAGTCAGGCTTAGAGTCTTCAAGACACAAGCAGGCCACATATGTACTACACTAACAGGAGACCTCCCTGAAGGTTTCCATGATACAGCATGGAGAGGGGGGACCTCCTCCTAGGATTCTCAAAGTCAATTACATGGCTGAGCTTAAGAACTTGTGCTTTTGACATGTTCCTAAGGCTAAATATTTGTTTACTGGAACATATATGTGATCTTCACCACTCAAGACAGGTTTAGTGCATTGGGACCAGAAATTAAAATATACAGTCCTAGCATATGACCTTCCAGCATGCATGCAGTTAAATAGTAAATTTAAAAAAAAAAAATCACCTAAATGTGAGGAGGAAATGGGACTTAGGTATACCACCTAACACTAGGTCATTCATCTCAGGATGTACATATGCCCCACACAGGCTGTCAGCAGAGATGGATTCATTGTTGCTTCCCAGAGACTATGCCTGTCATCTGAGTATAGGTGACAGTATAGTCAGACAAGGTAGAAAAGATGGCATTCTCTTTCCTGCATATTCCAGGGTGTTTGGGGGATAGTGTGAGCCCAAAGAATACTGTTCCAGTTGCACAAGTCTGGTCAAAGCATGCCTCAGGCTGGAAATCAGACACAGGTAAGAGAGGGTCAGATGTCTGTCCACACAAAGCCCTGTCTGTTAGTATCTTGCACGTGAGAGAGACGGGAAACATTCGCTGCCAGGCGCCATATAGAGTTTTACATAGGGGGTTCGAATGTCCGGAGAAGAGGCAGGGAAGGGGAGAGAAAGAAGGAAAAAAGAAAGGAAGAGGAGAGAGCAGAGAATAAAGGATTCCCTGCCACGTGTTAGTTCTTTCTAAAGGAACAGGTAGGCATACCGCCAGGCCTGCGGGTGGGCTGGGTGACACAGGGCGCGCCTGAGGCACAGGGCCACGCCTGGAGGCAAACTCCAGTGGTGTCTGGAACACACCAACACTGTCAGCAGGAGTAAAGCCCTACATTCAGTTCCCAGCACCACACAAACAAGGCACAGTGGCACACACATACCGGCAACCCCAAGAGTATGGAGGCTGAGCAGGAGGGTGGAAGGTTCAAGGCCAGCCAAGCTATCTTAGATAAGGTTCTCTAGAGGAACAGAGCAGACAGGATGGAAATACATTAAATCAGCTTATGTTAATCTAGTGAGGACAGGTGTCTTACTCTGCTGTTTGGTCCCTGAGTTTAGTTCCTCAGCAATTCAAAGTTATCTCACAGTGGCCTTTTCATGCCGGAGAGGCCAAAAACACAGTGGTTTCTCAGTCCACATGGCTGGATGCTGCAGCAGTTCTAATTTGATGCCAAAGATCCAAAGGTTGCTGGAGGAAGCTGGTTCTGAGAACCCAGGAAGAACCCAGAGAGAAACAGCCAAAGCAGCAGCAAGGCAAGTTAACCAGCTGGCGAGTGGGACACCCACCTACACAGAAGGGAACTTCTTCTTTTTGCCACACCATTCTTTAACCCATGCCACACACACTTGGAGTGTGTCCTCCACATCAATGAAGGCAACCAGGACCATTCCTCAGATAAGGGTCCTTCTCGGTGATTTTAATGTGTGCTCAAGATGACATTAAAACCAATCATCACACTACACTGCATTTAAAACGGGAGAGAGACAGAGACAGATAGACAGATAGACAGACAGACAGACACTGACTTCATTGGGCAAGGCAGTGCCTGCTGGTAATCCTAGAACTTAAAAGGGACAAGACAGGAGCACCCAGAGCGAACCTGTCTCTAACAAAGACAGCTAACTGGCTAAAGCCAAGAAACATCAGAGGTGGAGAATGAATTGTGTGACAAGGATTTTGAAGCAGGTACCATACAAATAGTTCAGCAATAAGAATAAATTCCCCTGAAGTAAATAGGAAAAGAAAATCTTAGTAAAGAAAAAGAAGACATTAACAAATGGAAAATATTATAAGAGAAATAGGGAAAAAGGTGAAGTTTGACAGGCTGGGGATAGACAGAAGAGACAGCCAAGTATGGGAGCTTAAGGCTACACCCACACCAGATAATATTTTAGAATCCACTATTGTGGTGTGTCCAAAGAAAATGACCCCAAAGGGAGTGGCACTATTAGGAGGTGTGGCCTTGTTAGAATAGATGTGGTCTTGTTGGAGGAAGTATGTCACTGTGGAGGTGGGCTCTGAGGTCTCAATGATCAGTGAGACAGACCACTTCCTGTTGACTGCATATCAACATGTAGCAGCTCCTTCTCCAGCGCCATGTCTGCCTGCATGCCTCCATGCTCCCTGCCATGATGGTAATGGTTTGAATATCTGAACAGTAAGCTGCCATCTCAGTTAAATGTTTTTCTTTGTAAGAGTTGCTATGGTAAAGTGTCTCTTCACAATAATAGAAACCCTAAGACACCCACATTAGGTAAAAGACTCAAAAGGACATGTAGAAGAGAAATACTCAGAATGCAAAGGAAGCTCAGAGTTCATACAAGCATCACCAATGGCATCATTCATAAAAGGAAACATGGCAAAGCGAGGTGTATGGTACAAAAGCGCCATCTCTGAATGACACTTGAAGAGGATAAATGTATGCAGCTGTGATAGTGAAGATGGTGTTGGGTCTGAGAGATGACTCTGTGGCTAAGATCACCTGCTGTTCCTGGTCACAGCTCATAGCCATCTGTAGGCATGCACATGGTACACACACACAATGAGGCAAAATATTCATAAAATAAATCTTTAAAAAAAATAAAGGAAAAGATAAAAGATTGATTGTCAAGTTGACAAGATTTAGAATCACCTAGACAAAGCTCCAGGCAGGTCTGTGAGGAGAGGGGGTCTATGAAGAGAAGGGGTTCATGAGAAGGGGGTCTGTGAGGAGAGGGGGTCTGTGAGGAGGGCGGGTCTGTGGGGAGGGGAGTCTGTGAGGAGAGAGGGTCTGTGAGGAGAGAGGGTCTGTGAGGAGGGCGGGTTTGTGGGGAGGGGAGTCTGTGAGGCCCTATCTTAATCAAGTTAACAGAGAAGGGAGTTCCTACCCTGAATGTGGGCAGCACCAATTTCCAGAGCTGAGGTCCTCAACTGAAAAAAATGGAGAAAGCAGACTGATCACCACCATTCACCTCTCTCTGCCTTCTGACTACAGATATCATGTGACAAGTCTGCTCACTACTGTGTCTTCCCTGCCGTGTTGAATTGAATTCCCCCAACTGCAAGCGCAAATAAATCCTTTCTTCCATAAGTTATTTTTTGCTGGGTCCTTCATTGCAGCCCTAAGGAAAGTAACCTGCACATCAGCGAAAGTGTTTGCCTGGCACATAGTCAGCAAAAGGCTGAGTCTGGGGTGCGGAGAGAACTCTGGGTAGTTTGAATGAGAATCGACCCACAGGCTCATATGCTGAATGCCTGGTCACCAGCTGATGGAACTGTTTGGGAAGTATTTGGAGGTGTGGCCTAGGTGGAGGAGACATGTCACTGCTGTAGGCTTTGGGGTTTCAAATGTCCACTTTAGACTGAGTCTCTCTGCGGCAGTTTACAGATTATGTCAGCCTTCAGCTACTATCACAGTGCCCATGCCTGCCTGCTACCACACTCCCTACCATGGTGACCATGAACTAACCCTCTGAAATGATTAGTAAGCAACAATTAAAATGCTTTTTTTAAAAAAAATAAAAGTTGCCTTAATCATGGTGTTTTCTCACAGCAGTACACAGTAACTAAGACAACTCTCAAAATTCAATGGAAAAATATGAAAGTCAAAAATGAACAAGAGATGTGAACAGGTATTTCACAGAAGAGGATTTCCAACATCATGGGTATTAGGGAAATGTTGATCAAATTACAATAAAATACTATTGCATATCCACGAGGCTGAAGTTAGGCCACTGTGTAAGGTGCTTGCTGCACAGGCTGGCAACTTGCATTTAACATCAGGAACAAACACACTTCAAGGTGGAAAGAGAGAATCGTTTCCACAGAGCTGTCCTCTGACCTCCACAGGCCGACTGTAACACATGTTACCACACATACATCATACACAGAAAAAGGAAAAAGGAGAAGGAAGGATGGAAAGAGTGTGGGGATACAGTTAGTGGAGTCCTTGCTTCCCATCCCAGATGCCTGGAGTCAGATCATAGCGCCCACACAAACCAGGCAGGTAAGCCCAGCACTTGGAAGGGGGAGGCAGGAGGGCTGGAAGTTCAAGGTCAGCATTGGCTACATAACAAGTTCTAGCTCAGTTTGGGTTTTATCAGATCATGCCTCATAAACAAACAAACAAACATAAATAGTGGGTCTAGGAGGCTGTGTGTGTGTGTGTGTGTGTGTGTGTGTGTGTGTGTGTGTAGCTCACAGATGAGAGCGTGATTTGCAAGTACTAAGTCTTGACTAATCCTCAGCATAATTCCCACTCCCCAACATAAAAATGCTTTAAAAAAAAGTGGCAACATGATAGAGCTGGAGATATGCACCAGAGGTTAGAGCACTGGCCTGTCTTTCAGAGGACCTGGGTTCAACTTCCAATATCCACATGGCAGCTCACAGCTGTCAATAATTCTAGTACCAGGGGATCAGACATATATGCACAATACACATGAAGTAAAAATAAATTCATTTTTTTTAAAAAAAATAGCAACATGATATTCTGGCAAGAATGCAGAGAAACCAACTTTTACATATTATATAAATTTCAAAAGTACCATTAACTGTTAATATGTTGATTAAAAGCTCCAACTAACTGAAACAGGAAGCCACAGTTAGTTTTCTGCTGATCCTGTCAGCTAAATCAGGAGAAAACAAAGTGAAGGCTCCCACCTCTACCCCTTTCCTCTACCAAGCTTTGAGCCAGTAGAAAAGAGTGCTTTAAGTACCCAGGAACTACCTCCAGAACAAGTCACCAGCTTTGAAAAATGTGCAGAATTCATCTGGGGAAAGAGTACAATATCTAGATCATAGGTCATGGGGGAGTGGCCAACAAGAATGGGAACATCTCCAATTTGAACTGGACAAGCCTCTGGGGCTGGGGGTGGGGTAGAACAGCCTTTAGAAACTATAGCAAATCAACAAAAGGCAGACCCCAGGAAGGCTGACCCCAGAATTCCAGCAGGTCAAAGATCTGCTGAAAATCAGAGTCTCCATTACTCAATTTCTGTGTCTCAGTTAATATACCATAATACCTCAAGTCTTACAAAGATGTATGCACACACATGGAACACACTAGTACAGGCTGTCTTGTAAACATCAGCTCTGCACGCGCCCCCTTCCTGTTTGCAACAATGGCTACAGTTAACTTTGACCCTCGTCCTTGCCTTCAGCGCCAGCGCTGGAATGTGCTGGGCATTGACACTGTCCCTGCCCCATCCTTCAATCTCCTGTTCCTTCTTTGCAAGAGGAGAGCCCTGATGAGGGAGGGAGGGAGGGAGGAAGAAAGAGGGAGAAGAAAGGAAATGACAGGGAGGGAGGGGAGAAGAGGTCAGTAGTGACACACGCCTTCAATCTCAGCACTTGGGAGGCAGAGGAAGGTGGGTTGTTGGGAGCCAAAGTCAACTTAGCCATATTTTATAAGTTAGCTCCTACAGCTAGCCAGCAGTCCTTATCCTAGATAGCGAAATACCAGAGACTACACACTCTCATTGTTAAGCTAAACCATGACTTCAGGCTTTCTCTTTGACCTTCTCAGATCAGCAAGGTGACCTTCCCCAGACCCTCAACTGATAACAGATTTCCATATCAATTCCACCCTGTCTGTTACTTCCCCTCACATTCTTTTGAACATCCCACCCCTTTTCCCCCCAGCTACCTGCACGGCCGAGATTCTGTATAAATACTGGCTGTAATAATAAAGCTTAGGAGGACTTGGTCAGAGAGATTTGTCTTATTCTTCCGTTGTGTTCCTTGTGTTCCTGCCTCGCATTTGCTTCCTTCCCAGGTCTAGGTCCACACTGAAAACCCTGCTGGCCGGGGCAGTGGGTATCTGTGAGTTTGAGGCCAGCCTGGTCTACAGAGTGAGTTATAGGACAGCCAGGGCTTCACAGAGAAACCCTGTCTCAAAAACACAAACAAGCAAACAAAAACAAAATAAATAAATAGGTAGGAAAAAAATAAGAGGCCAAAAAAATTCATGCTTTTTATTGCTGTGCTCAATATAGAAATCAAGCATATGGAATAGGTTGGGTACGGACTGATTGCAATCATCCTGAGCTTGACTACCTAGTGACACCTTGGTGCCTTCTTCCCAATGTGGTGTCTTGGGATAGAGAAAGTAACACATTACTCCGTCTATTAGTGCTTCTAACACCACCCCACCACAAAAGAGAGTTCTCTGCTTAGAATAAAGCAGATCATCCAGGAGTAATTCTTAGCCAGCACAAGTGCAATCAAATTAGTCTAAGTGCTGTAGAAGCATAAGTAGATAAGGTCTTGCCTCGATTTCCCTTCTCTACCAATAACAATGGCATCTCACCAGCTTCCCCGGCACACCCTGAGTCCGAGATGTCAAGTCCTACTGGATTTTCCCCTCCAGGTTGTGTTAAAAAGCCAGAGTGAGTAGCCCCTATCAAGGCTTCCTTCCTGTGGTCCTGGCATGGGTGGTGGGGGTAGGGTGGGGGTGACCTTCCGGATGTCCCCCTTTAAAGGAACTTCTCTGTCCATGTCTTGTGCAGGGCTCTTGCCTGACAAAGGAAGAGTGTCCTGGTCTAGAGTAACAAATGTTCCAGGCATTTTTTTTTTTTTTCTGCTTTTTCCTGCCGGGCCTGTCCTGTGCCAGCTGCATCCCTGACACTTTCCTGTTTTACTCTATTCTCACGGAGGAACAAGCCCCTAGTAGCCCCTTCTCTGATTTCTGACTTTTGAAAGATAAGCAAAGATGTCCTGAGGTGCAGTACGTGACAGCACTTTACACTCTTTCTTCCTTCCTTCCTTTCTTTCTTTCTTTTTCAAATGTAAGCTATTGATTTAATTTGCTTTTGTGAAAATCCCAGACTGGGGGACAGAACTGACTATATATAGTGTCTATCTAGTATGCATCTCTATGTTTGATCCTCAGCTCTCCACAAAACCAGGCAACAGCAAGGTGCAGATGTTTGTAATCCCGGCACTTGGGAGGGGAGAGCAGGAGGGTCAGGAGTTCAAGGCTATCCGCATCTGTCTTTCTAGTTCAAGGCCAGCCTTAACTACATGAATGAATTTCTTAGATACATTTATTTGACATACCAAAATTAAACGGATCTATAGTCAATGAGGTTAAAGAAGTAATGACAATAAATCTCCCAACTAAACCCAATCCAGGTCCAGAGTCACTAAGATTCACTCCTGAATTCTACCAGCCTGTAAAGAACTAACATTATGACTTTTTAAACTAGTCCATAAAATGGAGAAGGAAGGGTAGATGCTGACTATATATACTGAATGCTAAAGATGCAAAGATTCTCAATAGAAGGACTTGGGAGGTGTTTCAGCAGCTAAGAGCACTGGATGCTATTCCAGAGGACCTGGGTTCAATTCCCAGCACCCACATGGCAGCTTATATCTGTCTATAATTCTATTTCCAGGGGATCTGACACTGTCACACAGACACACATGCAAGAAAAATACCAAAGCACATAAATAAAAGACAAACAGGGGCTGGAGAGATGGCTCAGCAGTTTAGGAGCACTGGCTGCTCTTCCAGAGGTCCTGAGTTCAATTCCCAGCAACTACATGGTGGCTCACAACCATCTGTAATGAGATCTGGTGCCCTTTTCCATCCTGCAGAAATACACATAGGCAAAACACTGTATATGTAATAAATAAATAAATATTTTTAAAAGATAAACAAAACATTTAAAATTAGTATATGATGAATTTACAAAAAAAAATCAGGGAATCCCATCCATGATTGCCTCAAAATATAAATCAATAAAAACTAAATACCTTGAAATAAACCAGGGAAGTTTAAGCACTTACCCGGGAAAGTGAAGACCTGTATAAGGTAAAAAGCAAAGGAAGGAGTTGAAGGCAGCAGGAGAATGCAGGCTTGTGCACTGGAGGAGTCAATATCAGAAAAATGTCTATCCTTCCACAAGTAATCCACAAACACAATGCACCTGCCATCAAATCACTAATAATCATTCTTCAAACAAACAGAAAAAAATTACAGTTCATAAGGGAACACAAAGGGCCCTAAATACCCTCATCCAATCTTGAGTAAAAGCAATATGCTGGAAGCATCACCGTACCTAATTTCAAGTCACATTATAGATCCAAGGGAACAGTGGGGTACCAACACAGAAACAGACCTAAAGATATATGGGATCCAATGGAGGGCCTCCCAACAAACCTGTGTAGGTACAGTCACATGACTTTACTAAAATTTCAGAAATTGCTGGTCATAGTGGCACACACCTTAAATCCTAGTGCTCTAGAAGGTAGAGGCAAGCAGATCTCTGAGTTTGAAGTCAGCCAAGTCTACAGAGAGATTTCCAGACCAGCCAATCCCACATAGTGAGACCGTGGTTTTTTGGTTTTTTGTTTGTTTGGGGGAGGTAGTTGTTTATTTGGTTTGGTTTAGTTTTTTTCTTCAGGACAGAGTTTCTCTATGAAATAGCCGTGGCTGTCCTGAACTCTAAACCAGGCTGGCTTCGAACTCACAGAGAGCCACCTGCCTTTGCCTCTCAAGTGCTGAAATTAAAGGTGCATGCCTCCGCTACTACCCCAACTCCCACCCCCAGAGAGATCTCGTTTTTAAAAAGAAAGAATGAACAAGTGAACAAGTAAGTGTGTGTGTGTGTGTGTGAGAGAGAGAGAGAGAGAGAGAGAGAGAGAGAGAGAGAGAGAGAGAGAATCTAACTCTGGAAATATACATCAGAAACAAGACAGACTCTTCAACAAACGGTGCTAGGGAAACTGGACGGCTGCATGAAGAAGAAACTAGAGCCCTAAATCTCCACCTGCACAAAAGTCAGTGTCAAATGGATCAAATTCATTAATGTAAGATCTGAAACTCATGGAAAAGCAAAGGAAACACTGCATGATATAGGCATAGAGAAAGCCTATAGGATTCTGGCTGTGCAGGAAGTAAGGCCAGCTGATGAATGGGACCCTGTGGAGTTAAAGCAGCCTCTTCCTGACCAAGGAGGCACATGGTTAGCTGAAGGGACAGTCTAGACAATAGGAGAAAATCTTTCCTACCAATATATTCAACAGAGGATTTAATATCTTGAATATGTAAAGAGCTTAAGAAAGTAAACAAGAGGGGCTGGAGAGATGGCTCAGCGGTTAAGAGCACCGTCTGTTCTTCCAGAGGACCCGGGTTCGATTCCCAGCACCCACATGGCAGCTAACAACTGTCTGTAGTTCCATTCCAGTTTCAGGCAAAACACCAAGGCAAACAAATAAATAAAGTTTAAAAAAAAAAAAAAAAAAAAAAAAAAAAAAAAAAAAAAAAAAAAAAAAAAAAAAAAAAAAAAAAAAAAAAAAAAGAAAGTAAACAAGAAACCAAATAACCCAGTCAATAAAAGAGCTAAGAAAGTAAATAGGCCTCAGGAAATGAAATATCAATGTCCAATAAATACATGAAACATTCTCAACTTCATAGCCGGCAGAGCTGCACAAATTAAACCATTATTGAAATTCTGTTTTTCCTGAGTCAGAATGGCAGAGGGTAAAAAACAAACATCAACAAATGTCGGTGGTGAGGACCTGGACAAGAGGAACCGTTAGATGCTGCTGCAGGGAATGTGGCTAGTCTAGCAGTGATGGAAACTAGCACAGAGGTTCCTCAGAAGACTAACAATAGATCCACCCTACTGTGTGGCCAGCCCCTGCTGGGCATTTACCAGGAGACGCTTGCACACTGGTGCTCTCTGCAGCGCTGTGGAGAATAGCTAAACCATGGAAACAGCCTGTGACCAATGACAGAGGAGTTGGTAAAGAACAAAAGTAGGAGATAGACTCGGGGAAACACTCTTCAGCCGTGAGGAATGAAGTGATGTCACTTACAGAAAGTGGAGCAACTGGAGACAATCATAATCGCAGGCCAACTAAATCAGTCTGAGAAAGGCAAATAGCATGTTATCTCACTTGTTGTTCTCAATTTTATATAAATTCATAAAAGCATATATGCACACACAGAAAAAAAAAAAAAAAAAACAGAAGTGAAACTGTCCAGGGACAAAGGAACTAACAGGACAAGAGAGGAGGAGGGGCTGGGAGGAAGGGAGGGTACTCCATACCCAGAAGCACTTCCATAAAAATGTCTTTAAGTAACACACAGTCATGCACAATGAAGGTACAATGTGGAGTTATTCGAAATCCAAAAGGGAATTAACAGAAGGAATTAACAATTAAAATTTAAAACACGCCAAGTGTGGTGGCACATGCCTTTAATCCTAGCACAGGGTAAGTGGATGTCTGTGAGTTTAAGGCCAGCCTGATTTACAACTCAGGTCAGACAGGGTGACATGGTAAGACTCTGCTTCAGAAAAGAGCAGAAATAACAGAGAAACATAGATAAGATTTTTCAACTAACTGAAAACGAAAAATTTCCAGAGCAACCAAGGTGAATGATGCCAAAGAAATATGATAGAATGAAAGTTCTGGGTGGAGTCAGCAGTGTGGAGTGAGTGTTTATCCCTCACACACAGGAGTCCGGGTTTGATCCCTAATGTTAACAACAACAACAAAAAATTCAATTCCAGGTTATCAGTGTGACCTGAGTTCACAGGTCAAAAAAAGAGAGAGACAAAGACACAGAGAAAGATAGAGAGCGCAAACACCAGCACTGCATAGCCCCCTTCCAATGTCACCAGACTCCTGATGAGGGGACCCTAGTAGAAACCAGCCATGCTGGAGGAAGGAACTCCAGACAGATCACAGTAACAGTCCTGTGCCACAGCATGGAACTTACTGAGTAGCTTCTACATGTCAGGCAAGTAAGCAGACACACAAATCTCCATAGTCACCTACAACACAGATAGATACTATCTTCATCTTTCAGAAAGGAAGCTGGGGCTCTTAGTAGTTACAGGTTTTCCAGTAAACATCAGCGTCAGAATTGAAGATTCACTCTCCTGATCAGAAAGCACGTGTCTTTTACAGATCACAGCAGTGTGTCATTACAACAGAGCTTATGATTGGCAAATTAAAGACAAAAAGAAATAAAAAGATAGCCATAGAAAAGGGCTTGGAAGATTTAGTGTACAGATATTTGTGTGACTCGGAGCAATACATACTGTCAGTGGAGTCCTTGCGAAAACTCCATGCTCAAGGTATTAATTACCTTCCTGCTGCTGCAGCGATAAAACATGGTGACCGAGGCAACTTATAAAAAGCAAGAGTTTATTTGGCTTGTGGCTCCACAGGGATAAGAGTCTGTTATAGGGGAAAAACTTGTTAGCAAGCAGCAGACATGGCTGGGACAAAAGCTAAGCGCTCACATCTTGAACTACATGCCAAAAGCAGAGTGAGCATGCTGAAAATGATATGTAGCTGGGAAACCTCAAAGCGGATCCCTCCTGACATACTTCCTCCAGCAAGACCACACCTCCTAAACCCTCCCCTCAAATCAGTGCCACCAACGGGGACCAAGTTTTTAAACATTTGAGCCAATGGCAGTCATTCACATTCAAACCACCACAGCCAGTGAAACCTTCAACCACCCGGTCCATAATTTTTCTTTTTCCTGTGACATTCTAGATTAAATCCACAGCCTTTTACATGCCAGGCAAGCCTTTTACCAATGAGCTACAGCTTAGCCCATCTCAAAACTGTCCTGACAGAGAAAAACAAACCAGGAGACCTGATGCTCCCTGCTTTAAAAGATATTACATACAGTGTTACAGTAATTAAAACAGTGCTGTACTGGCGTAGAAAGAGACACACTCCACAGCACGTTGGAGAACACAGAAATAAACCCACTCATATACAATCTACTAATCTTTGCTCAAGAAAACAAAGTAGAAGAAAAGATAGTTCCTAACGAAAGTGTACCCTTTCCTTAGACAATACTGAAACCCACTTCAAAATAGGTAAAACTCTCAGAAGAAAACGGAGAAATTTGGCACCTCAGGCCTGGGCAGTGATCTCTTGGATATCATCGCAAAATACCAGAAACAAAAGCAGACCAAACCAAAACACACACACACACACACAAATGTCAAAACATTGTAGTAAAAAGTTTCTATTGAAGAAATGGCAATCTATGGAAACATTTCAAATTATACATCTGATAGACATTTAGTATGCAAAACAAATACATATGGAAATCCTAGAATTCAATGGCAAAATTTTTAATAACCTTATTTAAAATGGGCAAAAACTAGGGCAAGCATTTGTTCAACATCTGAATAGTTGCAGACATGTGAACATCGCACATCATCAGAAAAATGCACATGAAAACCATCAGGGACTATCACCTCACAAACTGGCAACTAACAAAACCACGAGGTAATAGGTGAGGAGGAGATGGAGAAACTGGAACCCTCAGGCAACGATAATGAACTTCCACCCTTGTCAGGATGCCTAGGTCCAGGATACAGCCTGGCATTTATAGAACTTAGCTGCTGTGGGTTCAATGCAATACTATGGGTAGTGAGGGGAAGAGAGGAAATACTCAGCCCTACCTTGACTAAGGGGTTGGGCAGAGCTCTGTGTATGATTTGTGTTTCTGGGGATAGTTGGTTTTGTGTGTGTGTGTGTGTGTGTGTGTGTGTGTGTGTGTGTGTGTGTGTGTGTCCTTGCGCACTCTCAAATGTATGTGGAGTTTGCCATTGCACTCAGGTGGAGCTCAGAGGACAATTGCAGGAGTCACTTCTGTTGCACGAATCCTAATTATCTTATAATTAAAGACCCAGAGCTAGATATCAGGGAACAGCTGAAAGATCCGAGAGAGAAGGAACAAGCCATTTCTCACCTGGCCAACTTCTCAGACCTGAAAGGAAAGATCCTGTCTGTAGGAATCCTTCCATTGAATGCCACTGAGTCAGCAGCCAAAAAAGAAGGGGCTAACTCCTTTCTCCTCTGCCTTACTTTCCTTTCTCTGCCCAGCCATATCACTTCCTGCCTCAGCCTTCCTAGTGCTGGAATTAAAGGCGGGTATGTTTCCCAAGCACTGGGAGCAGAGGCATGGGATCCAAAGTGCTACAACTAAAGGTCTGTGCCACCACTGCCTGACCTCTGTGGCTAACTGTGGCTGGCTCTGTCCTCTGATCTTCAGACAAGCTTTACTTCTTAGAGGATACATAAAATATCATCACATAGTTCTCTTCTTCCATTCCTGAGTTCTGAAGATCAAACTCATGTCAGCAACTTTGGTCATCACAGTGCATTTCTTTGGCCCCACTGTGTTTTGAGACAGAGTCTCGATCCCCAGTCTGGTCTTGGATTTTTGACAATTCTGATCTCCCTCCCAAGTTTTGGGATGGCAGGTACTAAGGCTCAGGCCCAAGGCTTGATGCATACCAACCAAGCATTCTACCAACTGGGCCACATCTCTGCTCATCCCTGCCCCTGTGTGTGTTTTACTGAGCTTTATAGATGTCTCCAGTAGGCCCTCTGTCTTGTACCTAACCATGGTTTGTCCCAGAACATGAGTAGTTTTTATTTGTCTGTGGGGAGAAACAAAAGGCCTCCCTTCATTTCCTCAGACAGATTTCTTTTTCTGTCTTGTTTAAATTAATCTCCACTCCCTTCAGGAAGCTTTCCAAGACTGGAAGAAGCGCCTTGCAGCTCTCCCATCATCTGAAAAAAGAAGCATGGCTCCTAACTCTCACCCTGCTATCGAAGCATAGGATATTCACATTGTTAAAAGGAAAATAAATAAATATAGAAAACCCCAAATCACAACTTCAAACAAACCACAGAAAGCCTTGGTGTGTGTTTGGACAACATGTGGATCTATATTTGACATATTTGTTTTAGAGCTCAGATTTTGCACTAAAGAAACCGTGGCCACACAATTGCCAACAGAGACGACAAACAGTAGCCTTAAGCACTGGGAAATCGTGGGAATTCTCCCACGCTGTACTCCACCTCATCATCCACTGTAGAATGGGTTAGGATTAATCAGTGTTGGTGACATTGCTTCCCTTAGAGTTCTCATCAGACTTCAGGTCCCCAATGGTTCTTTAGACTTCACATGGAATTGTTCAAAGCTGTGACCCATATTCCCATGGTCACTTCCCAGTGGCATTCTTTGCTTCTGGCTTAGCTTTCTCTGGGAAGAAAGACTGCAAACTTTTTTGGTACTGAGCCATGCTTCCATCTGGGATAAAGATTAAGGCAGAGGAAGAAGCTTTTGTTCTGATTATAAATGCCAGATGCCGCCACATGCATGGCCTGTGGATCCCTGGTGCTTACTTCAAACGTTTGCTTTGAAAACATCCTCTCCAAGGAATGCTCTGGTAACTGTCAGCAGTCAGAGGCATGGCCCCTGCACTTGCCAACCTTACTGAAAGATTGCCACTGATGGAGTAAAGGGAGTCCCTTGGCCTTGGGGGGGGGTTATCAACTTTCATACAGAACAGTTTCCCACATTGGAGACTTTCATAGCCCTGAAAGCCATGGGAATCACCAAAGGTCATCACATGGGCTTCAGTCCAGCAGTGTATAAACCACCACCAATGAAAGGCATCTCAGAGTCAGTATTGACTTTCAGGAAACCACTGTTACTGTAAGTCAAATAACTCTTTGATCATTTTTAATTACAGAATCTGAGCGAGAGAGAGAACACACAGAGCTCAGAGCTGAGAGAAATGAGTGCAGAAGATAAGTGTGAAGTGTGAGGGGCAAGGTATGCAGTTCAGCTGATAGAATTCATGAAGTCCTGGGCTCAGTCCTCAGCACTTCATGTTGCTGGTGTGGTGGTCCACGGTCCACGGTCCACGCTCTGAATCCCAGTGCTGGGGCCGGGGAGACAGGAGCCTCAGAGGTCTCAAGTCAGCATGGGCTACATGAGATCTATCTTAGATCTTAGAGTAGATGGGGAGATGAATAATAACAGAAGACACCGAAGACAGAGGAGACGTGAGCAAGAGGAGAGGAGGAGAGGAGGAGATTGGGGTAAGCAGCACAAAGGGCAGCGTTGCTACAGAGTCAGTTCAGCTTCCGGGCCATGTACTAATGGCTCTGCTAACTTGAGGGAAACCTCCAAGGAAGAGGCTGAGTCTACTTCAGATCTATTAGGCTGACATTACTGAGTCTTTCTTTAGCCTTAGGATGGGGTGGAGCTGGACCAGCACTGTTACTAATCCTATGCCTTCCTAAAACTTTGAAATTTGTTCTTATAGGGTTCCTAGGGTCACCCTTGGGTTTTGCTGTTGTTTTAGTAATATGTAATACTATCTTATAAATATGTGTTTCAAGATTCATTCCTTTATAGCTTCATACATACAATTAATTGTCATGAGCATTCAATGCCAGGAAAATAGAAAAAAAATATATTTGTGTCTTTCTACAAGGTCAGAACTTAGTGAATAAAGATAAATTTACAAGGTTAATTTAATTACAAAGCAATTTCAATGAGAGCAATTTGTCATATAATCAGCACATTTTGGTAGCCTGGCTGAGGTAATACAGCATCTTTTATTCCAATCTTAATTACTATATTTGTTTTGGTTTTTGTCTGTCTTGTATTTAACTGTATTTTGTCTGTCTATATCTATATAGAGGTCTCTCTATATAGCCCTGATTGTCCTGGAACTTAGAACTTACTGTACAGATCAGGCTGACTTCCATTAATCACTAACCTTAACTTCCTTATCACACCACAGTAAATGTATCTATTTATCATGTGCATATATGAGGTTTACAGAATGAATAAAGTTAAAGAGGCTAAACAGAGTCCAAGGTTTCAGAGGCAGGCAAAGAATCTACATTGATAAGATAATGAACTAGGCCAGTGCCAGGAGGAAACAGTATTGGAAGCTGTTGAGTCAGGGTTCGAGAGCAAAGCTGTGAGGCAAAAGGCCTAACCAAGATCCAAGAGCAGGAAACAGCGGGTCAAGTTCAGACTGGCAAACAGGTGGATGGACAAGTGGTCAATAGGACACATCAACAGCAGAGGATCAAATGGAGCCAAGGACAGATAGGGAGTCCACAGATGCCCGGTGTCTGATGGCAGGTTGGTTTGGTGCTATGTCATCCTAGTATTGGGTATCCATAACTTGGGGGGAGGGCAGGAGAGGGAGTCACATGCTTTATTTGGTCTGATGTGTCTGATAAATTCTTGGGACAGGTTTATGTGATATAACTCTGAAGTTTTAATTCATTTTTGTAGCTCCCTTTCTATTCCCAGGAATAATTCATTTATCAGTCTGTTCTGGGTAGGAATGGGTGGTGCCCTTCAGAGGGTGCCATTTTCTGTTCCCACCAGGGGCTGAAATCATTTTTCTACCTCAGTCTGGAAAACCCTTAGAGGGATATAGCTTTATCAAGATATAATGTGTTGCAACCATATCCTCTCCTAGCCACATCATAACCCTCTGTATTATTAATAATATTCTCCCTTACTATCCTTTCTCATTCCTACTGTTACTTTTGATTTCCTACATTCACTGCACTACAACACTATTTGTGTGATGATTGGCACAGATGCGTATGCCAGAGCGCGTGGAGGCCACCGTCAGTCCTGACATCTTTCTTTGGGAGATGGCCACTTCATTTTTTGTGGTGGAGGTTTTCACTGAGATCTGTGGCTCCAGAACAGTGGTGAAGAACCAGGGACACCGTGTGGTCTCATTTGGAGACTTGAACATGCATGATGATCTTTGCTCACATTCCCCTCTCTGATCCTCCAGGCTCTCATTGCCTCTCCCATTGCCTTTCCTTTCTCTCAGAGTCTCCCTTCTGTTTCCCTCCTCTCCTCCCACACAGTTTGGATGTGAGGAAACATGTAATATCTGTCTGTTTGGATCTGACTTTTTCACTTGTATGAAGAGCACTGGACCCATCAATTTTCTTATAAGTGACATGATTTTGTTTTCAATGATTGACTAGTATTCTGTTATATTTTTATATCCCACTTTCTTTATCTGTTTCTCTGTGGATGAGCACATAAGCTGATTCTCTACCTTGGCTGTTGTGAACAATGCCTTGGTAAGCATCTCCACTGCATTCTGACTTGGGTTCTTCTAGACAAGTCATTCCAATAAAAGCCTTTCTAAGCTTCTTAGTTCAGCTGAGTGAACATTGTATTTTGAGGCAGGAATCTCTCTTGGGAAGTCATTGTCACAGACTCAGGAGCTGGAGAAAGGTTTGTGCCTTAAAGGCTCTCACGGGCCTTATCTGGACAGTGTTTCTCTCAATGCTTATTTACACAGTCTCATCAGAGCCACCAGGCACCACATTCACAACCACCACTCACTCTATCCCACATGAAAACCCAAAGAATCCTCCTTGTTTTACCAGCGCCAGCCTGGAGGGTCAACCTGCCACACAACGCTAGGGTATAAACAGCAACTTGATCCTGACAAGCTTCTACTTGAAGCAATGTAGGAGGGTTTAGAAAAACATGTTTTGAGTTGATCTGTCCACATGAGAAGAGGGATGCAGCCCTGAGCTCTGCAGGAGATTACAGAGACACATTTGAATGAAAATGTTCAGGTGGGGAAAGCCAGCAACAGAAAAATCCGGCCTATGTCACCTTCAAGGAATGGTACAAAGGTGTGTTATCACTGCAAATGTGAGTGACACTGGATCAGCTCACAAAGCTAGGAAGGTTTTTATTTAATTATCTTGCTACTACTTTTTAAAGGAGAGCAGAGTGCAGGCATTGACTCACGTTGTCTTCGCTGTGTATGTGTGTGAAGTATATGTGTGTGCTCGGGTACAGCTGTACACAAAGAGGCCATATGTTGACCGCAGTCCCCTCTCCACTTTATTTTTTGAGACCAGATCTCTACCTGAATCCAGAACTCACCCATTGTTTAGACTGTCTGGCCAGAGAGCTCTGTGGATCCACCTGTCTCTGCCTGCCCTTGGCCATAGGGTGACAGATATATGTTATGTGTATGACAGAGATCTGAGCTCAGGTCCTCAGTTATGTACAGCAAGTCCCTCACCTACTGAGTCAGCTCCCAGAGTCATCTTTTTAATCCCCATAATAACCATCTGTGGGAGATTTTACATCCTCAGTTTCCACCTGAGGGACCTGAAGCTTTACAAAGGGATCTGCCCCAGGCAAGTCAATCAACTCACTAAAGGGTAAGTGGACCTGGATTTTAACCCCAGTCTGACTGATTCCAGTCACTGTATTTTTCTCGGTGCCACCAGTCAGTAGGTGATAGCCCATAAGACAAATCTACTGTGTGCTTCACAACCTGCACACTGGCAATGGGTTTACCTTTGAAATCTAAAATTTAAAAAAGAGGCTTCACTTTTGATGATTATGAGGGTTTTAAAATTTGTTTCTTGTTTGTTGTTCTGTGGTTTCAAGACAGTCTCATATACCCCAGGCTAGCCTTGAGCTGTCTATGTCTATATAGTCAAGGATGACTCTGAACTCCTGATTGACCTGGACTCGAGGCCCTGAGTGTGGAACTATAGGAGTGTATCACCACACCCAGTTCATGTGGTATTGGGATTGAATCCAGGGCACCACTCCTGCTAGGCAAGCATTGTACCAACTGAGCTACATTCTACCTGTACTGTCTGCAGCTGCTTTCATTCTATGTCGGAGTTTAATAGTTGCTAAAGAGACCAAGTAGCCAGAAAGCCTAATGTGCTTATTACTCAGCCCTTTAAAATAAAGCCTCCAGCCTCTGCCATGTACTACTTGGCCTCATAACTAGTTGGTGACAATTTTTGAAAATTTTAATAGTCATTACTCTTACTGACTGCTTTGATAATCAATACACCTCTTCTGTCTTCCACATAAAGTTTCAATTTGTAGCTGGGCAAATGGTTCAGTCAGTAAAGTATCTTCCTGGCAGGCATCCAAACCCGAGTTCAGATCCCTAGCACTCAAATAAAAAGGCAGGTGTGGTGGTACCCTGAAGTGTTAAAAAAAAAAAAATCAGATCCCTGAAGCCCGTTGGGCAGCCACCTAGTCAAATCAATGAGCTCCAGGTTCAGTGAGAGATTCTGCCTCAAAAATAAAAGGCAGTGTTCCATTGAAAAAAGACACCCAGCCTGGATGTCGGTGCATGCCTTTAACCCCAGCACTTGGGAGGCTGAGACAGGCAGATCTGTGAGTTCCAAGCCAGTCTGGTGCACAAAGTAAGGTTTGGGACAACTCAGGCTACATAGAGAAACCCTGTCTTAAAAAGGAGAAAGAGAGAGAGAGAGAGAGAGAGAGAGAGAGAGAGAGAGAGAGAGCGCCTAACATTGGCCTCAGACCTCCACATGGGTATGAGTGCACACATAGACACTAACAAATACACTTACCACGCATACAAGGAATCCCAAATTTATACTTGAAAACCTCATTCCTACTTTAATGTGCTAGCAACCAGGTCACGCTGAATTTCTTTTTTACTTCATTCCATTGTTTCAATTATGGAACAAATTCAGAGAGCTGAGATGTGTGACTGCTGGCTTTTTGATACTCTTGTGGCTTCTGACATGACTGAGAACAGGGGACAGGATGGTAAAATGGGGAAATCATGCCTAGGAGTGGTCAGGATCACTTTGCAGGCTGAGACTAGGAATGAGGTTAGGGCAAGGTGAACAGTCCCACACCACACAACTAGCAAAATCACAGAGTGCTTGCAGAGTGCTGTGTGAAGAGCTCATTGTAACTGTCTTCCCCCCCCCACACCTTCTGCTGCCTGCCTCTGCAGTAACTCTGCTGACCTGGCATCCCACATCATTATGTAAAACGTTCTGGGAATCTAACAGCCAGTTCCCAGCATCCTGAGTCTAGTTCCCAAGCATTATTCATAACGTTAATGTCATCACTCTGAGCCAACTGTATTCTCATAATGCCCTTCAAGCAGTGAAGAAAAAACAATCTAGAGAAACATCTATCCCACAGAATTCAAGGTTGACAGCCTTATGGCAGCACCCAGCTACCTAGCTTCAGTACTTACTAACTCGAAGTTACTTCCTGATTTGTTCTTTTAGAGTTTTCCAGCAGTTCCTTCCACCTTGTGATGCTGTTAGGACTTTTAACTTCCACTTCCACTACAGGTTTTCGTTGAACATAGCTGGAGATAGAATTCAGTAGTTCAGTAGGTACAGTGATTGCCTAACACCACGATGCCCTGGATTCAATCCCAAAATGACATGAACTGGGTGTGGTGGAACACACCTATAATTCCAGCACTTGGGGTGGATGCAGGGGAATCAGGGGTTCAATGTCATCCTTGGCTTGACTCATGCATAGAACCCTAGGTTCAATCCTCAGTAGCACTAAAAAACAAGCATGGTGGCACACACCCATTATCCCAGAACTCAGGAGATGGAGGAAGGAGGATTGAAAGTACAGTGTCATCTTCTACTATATAGCAAGTATAACAAGGTCAGCCTGGGCTATATGAGATGCTGTAAAATGAAGGTATGAAGAAAGAGAGGCAGGGAGGGAGGGAAGGAGAGAGAGAGGGAGTTGAGGAAGAATATTATTAACACAGCTGGCAGGATGATCTTCTATGGACAATGAGGTAGAGTTTTTCTTAGTCAAAATTGTTTGTTTGTTTGTTTGTTTTGTAGTTGGAAACTTCTTGCCTTCTGGTCTCCAGTAGTTGTTTTCTCTTTTCCAATCATCAGCCTCAGTCAAATGACTTTTGCTTCAGGAAACTATTCCCATAATCTAAGTGCATGAATTATGTCTCCAGATTCTCAACCCATTTAATATGGTGTAGTATCTGCCAAAGTCAAAGGAACTCCTAAAGGAACACACACACACACACACACACACACACACACACACACACATGCCAATTGCACTGGATGCACTTGCATTTGGCAAGTTTAGCTGAAAGGAAATAACTTAATCAGAAGCAAGTTCAGTTTAAAACTTTATTGTATGTGTGGTGACTGGCACTTTTTTCTAGATGATTCAAGAAACAATAAATATGATTCTTGAGAGTGTCTGCTCTGGAAGTTGGTTTTACCCTTTTTCATCAATCTCTGTGTGACCCTGAGGGTCCACCAAAGAGAATTTCCCAGAACAGAGATGGGGAAAGGAACACAGAGAGCTGGGTGTATTGCTCTAACCTTACATGTGGCTGAGCTGTCAGAGCAGCTGGTCCTTTGGTCCCAAGATCGGTGCAGACTGTTCTCTTTGAGACTCTTGATAATATGCTAGAGATGATTTATACTGAGAAGGAGCGGGCTCAAAGCTTCAAAATTCAAACAACTTGGAAATACAGAGTGGCTGCCTAGCATGGCAGGAGCAGTGGGTTCAGACTCTTATCACTTCGTGAATAGAGCATGGTAACACATGCCACCCCCAACAGTCAGGGGACAGAGGCAAGAAAATCAGTAGTTTAAACTCATCCTTGCTTTAAAGGGAAGTTCAAGGCTAGCCTAGGCTTCATGAGACCTTGTCTTTTAAAAAATAGTATTTGCCACACATGTATGAAGACCTGAGTGCAGGTCATTAGAACCCACACAAAAGCCAGGCGTGGTGGTAGGTGACTGTCACACCAGCGCTGTGCAGACAAGCCAGGCCCACCAATCATTAAGCTCCACAAGAGACCCTGTGTCAAAAAAGAAAGTAGAGATCAGTTGAGGAAGACTCCTGAACTTGACCTGGGGCCTTCATAAGCAACCACACATGCAGATATGCACATTAAACATATTTATACACACATATGGAAGGCCATTCTCAAGGACGGGGGAGGATAGAGAAAAACGCCTTTGAAGTTCAGGAAAAAGCTGAGTCAGACATTGCCAAAAGTTTCCCTGAAGCCTGAAAGCATGTATCAACATGAGTTTTTCTTTTTAAAAAAAACATACACAGCAACTTTTATCCAAAGATATCTAAGTCTTCTGCAAAAGTGAAATTGCCTAACATCCCTAGAGGGGCCAACCATCTGACACTGCCAGAGCCTCCAAGTCAGCACTCTGACCTCTGTTCTCCTGACACCAGCATCTGGGGAATCGTTTTGTCCTGAAGGTCATGGTGATTGTCCTGTGCAATGAGGGTTTTCACATTTTGGTTTGTGATACACAAAAATGTCTTCAAATATAACCCCAAATCCTCAGAGATGTGGAAGGGACAAAGGGAATCCCAGCTTCTCTAGACTCATTGTTCTCCATTAACAGCAGGACATAGAAAATAACTGATAATTCTATATAATATCACCCAGCCACATTGCAGTCTAAAGATCGCAAAAAGAAAATGATAGCTCCTGTGTCCCAATATAACCACCAGTGCTCTCTGCCTCAGTGAGAACTCTGTAACCATCCCTGAGTCCTCATTTATTCCTAAGACTGGGTAATTCTGAGAACACAGTCTTGAGGGTTTATCAGTCTAAATCCTGCTGCACTGGACAGTCAGGTGACTTGTGTCCATCGATAAGTACATTCTCTCAGGGATGACCATGTGCATTCTGAGCCTAGATTCTCTCTGATGCCATGAAGTGGATCAGAAGTCACACTACCATTATTCATAGTGAATCTTTTTCAGCTCAAACCTTCTTTTTAAATTGCACAGCTGACTTCCATGACAGGAGGATGAGAAATGAGGGATGGGGGGTGACCTAACAGAGCACAGGGATGGTTCTCAACTTTGTTGTCTCTTCAGTCAGTCAACCACTGTATTTTTTAATTTGTCTACTTATTTATTTGCAGTGCATCTTTGGAAATACTTGCAACATGCTCCTAGTGTTAATTGATTGATTCAAGCAGAACATTCCATTTGCATAGAGATTTTTATTGGCTATGGCCATGCCTGCGTCTCAGTAGGCTGTCAGCTACCTGCCACACCCTCTCCTTTCTTCACATCAGCATGTGAACTTCATGATCCCTTCAATGAGTCACCAAAAGCAGAAGAGTAACATGAGCAATAAACTACCCTAAACATTATAGGAATAGAGACAGGTGTAAAAATCCCCCCTCACCCTGCCTTATATCTTGGCAGGAAAAAAAAAAAAAAAAAAAAAAAACAAAAAAACTAATGTACATGCATTCTGAGGCACAGGGCAATCAGGTTTAAACGGAAGCAGGTAGTTTTGACATTCACAATTTTTCGTGTCATGATACTTCAAATAATTAGGTTTTCATCTATACTGCCTGGGGGGTGGTGGATATATAGTAGAAGGTGCTCAGACAGCAACATGCTTGTCAAATAAGCATGAGGTCTGAGCTTGGATCCCTAGAGCCTCCATAAAAAGCCAGGGGAGATGTCATGTGACTACAACCCCAGCACTAAGTAGATGGAGACAGGAGAGTTCCTGTCACATACCAGCCAGCGAGGCTTTACAAATAGGTATGTTCCAGGTTCGGTGAAAAAAACCTGTCTCTAAAAAAATAATGATGAAGAGATGGACAAAGACAGATCTCAACCTCTAGCCTTCAACATTATGTGCATATACATGTACACATATGCACCTCTCTCTGTCTCTCTCTCTGTCTCTCTCTCTCTCTCTCATACACACACACACACACACACACACACACACGTTAGGGCTGAAACCTGGTGGTTACAGTAAGTGGCAGCATGGGACTATCTGATTGGTCTGAAGCTGCACAGCCAGCATCTGACAGCTTATTAACCTTGATTAGAGTCCTGAACTCAAAACCATCAACAGTCTGCACATCACTGTACTGCCATCGCACCCCAACAGCTTCTGTTTTATACTGAGGGTACATAAATAAACAAGCTAACATGGTTCCTACTGAAATACAGTCATTAATAGTAATAACCAGAGAAAATGGTGTTTACAGGCCATATTTAAAAAAAAGAAAAGGAACATATACTACCTATAACCAACAGGATCCTTTAAAAAGTTAGAATTAATTTGGAATTGGAGGCAGAAAGCAGGTATAAGCATGCCTATTGGGTCCTACCATTTCTCTGTTTGCCCTCTAAGTTCCCACAGCCAAACCAAATGAGGGCTTAACAATCAGTCTCGGGCTGTATCAGAAGATCATGTTATGATGGGAAGAGATGAAAAGAATGATCAGACGATGGCTTCTCCAGGGTATAGGAGAAGAAATAGTTCATTAACTTCATAAGAAATGAAGGTAGTCAGGTGTGGCAGTGCACGACATCAACCCAGCACATGGGAGGCAGAGACAGGGTGAGCTCTACAAATTTGAACCCAGTCTGGTTTACACAGCGAGATTCTGCCTCAAAGAAGGAAATGAAATAGAAATGAGGTTTTTGGGGCTTTTTGTTTTGTTTTGTTTTTTAGCAAAGCTAGCCCAATGGAAATCATCTATTTTTTTACTTTATAGAGTGAAAGGGTTGTTTTCCAGAAGAACAGTGGAGACACAGAGAGAGGTACCCAAGGTCAGCTAAGACTTGCTGATGGCATCCGAATGGCTGGCAGCATACAGCTGCTTTCTTACTGGTGGGATGATGAGCATCTACAACAGTGTGCCACTGCGGTGGTACTGATGAGAACAGCAGTGATGCCTTTGCTGTCCCCACAGTGCCTCCAGCACTCATCTGTGATGCTTCATGAGGACCGGCCACCTCTAGTATAAGAAGATGTCTTCCAGTCGGTCCCATGTGGGTCATCCCATTAAGCATGCTCTATTCTTTTTTTTCACATGTGTCTCTGTCGCTAGATGTCACCACCACTTCTCAATGACCAGAGAACCGCTTGTACTCTCTTTGACAATATCACGCAGCCCACCAGTATCCCTCCAACACACAGGCATCCTTGCTAGGATGCAAGCAAAGAATTAAGAAAAAAAATTGAGTCAAAAGGAATCAAAGACTTAAAACTAAAGAGAAATTTCTCCTTTTTTCTGGATTATTTCTTGCTCTCTTCCATGAAGGCAGATAATTGAGGTTAACCCGAATTTCAAGCCTTGCAACATCACTAAAACTGGTATTAGTCTATTTTTATAGGTGATGAAAATTTTAAGTCTCAGAGGTTAAGCAGCTTGCCTTGGGCTGTACAGCAAGTTGCTTCCAGGACTTGGGCTCCTCAACCTCATTTACCCTGAGTATCAGCAATTGGATATGATGAAAATGTACCTTCCCTTTCAAAGCATGAAATAACCTGTGAGACACTTGAGCTTAGTCATCCAGTCTATATTTCATCAGCTACCTCTGGGGAAGGCCACACCTTATTCTCCCATATATATATCAGCTTCCAGCTTGTCAATGTATGGGCTCATTGCTGAAAGAATAATATTGACATCTGTCCAAAGCTCTCGGCATTGCAAAGACAAAATAAAAATGGAAAAACAAGATATGAGTTTCACTTTATAGCCAACACAAAAGACTTTCTACTACAGATTCATGATCAAATCTATCCATTACTGTGGATATATGTTAAATATTTAATAAATCCTGGGATAGCAGAGAGAGGAAGCACCACAGTCAATTCTCACCAAAGTGTCTGGCAACTTTCTCAGCCTCACTCCTGGTCTCTTCTGCCTGTTGCTTCTGTCAGTCACTTCTATCAGTCATACAGCTATAATAGGATGTAAGGATAGATTATTAAATCTAATTTTTTAAAAAATTACTAGCTTTAAATATTTTACATTGGATTTGATTTCTTGTATATTGTATACAAATTCTGTATATTGATATTAGGTTGAGATTAACTTTGTCACTGTATATATATTCCTATTTGTTCAAGATATTATACAATGTAATACAAATTGTTAGTCCAGGAAAATTATCATTACCAGCTAATTAGGATATAAAGAAACGCAAGTTAATAGTTAGACATTGTAATCAAACTTATAGTCATATTAGATATGTTTCCAAGATCAGATATATTTTAGATGGACAGGTCATCTTCAAGCACTTCAGAGATCCATAGAATATGGCATTTAAGAAATTTCAAAAACATAGGTTACTATTTTTTTTGACAATGGCACATCTGCTCCTGGCAGCATCAATCCACTTCAGAGAAGATTATGGACATCAAGGAAACTCCTCTATCTGAGTTGACTTTCTTTGTGATAAAAGTTAGCCACTGGGCAAGAAAGTACTCTTACCTTGACTGCTGACAATATGATATTCAAAACGGACAAGCAGAAGAAACACACAAAAGAATTGCCGAACCTTGCCCAGACAAAGTAGAAAGGGCTTTGGGAGTATCCTGATGCCCAGAGAAGTCTGTCAGACATGCTAGGCATGACAGTGAAGGTGGCTGCTTCAACAACACAGAAAAACTATGGTTGACTGTCCAGGCAGCCAGCTGTTCCATTTCTTACATTTTGGGAAGTTGCTATTTACTTAATATTATTTCCTTCTTGGGTCTCTGAGGGATTTAAAGATGAGATAGTTAATAGTTATAGTTTTCCAGTGACAGTTTTAGGGAAAAAAACCTCACAAGTTATAGTATGTAAGTTTAAGAGACATGGAAATATAGTTTTTAGTTAGTAATACAAGTTAGATACAAAGCAGATTAGATACAATCCTTTGGACTCACCAAAATAGGATAAATAATGGAATACTTTCTTCAAGTTTGTCAATTGTTAACAAACTGGACATTTCTTATGTAATTATTGTTTGTATATTATTGTATGTAATTATATGCTCATATGTTTTTTCTATGCTAGTTATAATTTCTTTTTTATTTTTGACACAAAAGAGGATATGTGGATACATGTTAAATATTTAATAAATCCTGGGATATCAGAGAGACCACACAGTCAAATCCTAGGCTGACAGCTCAGGAAATCCTTGATCCTTGAATACAAGAATAAACAGCTGAGTCAATCACACACACCTTTAATCCCAGCACAGGGAAAGTCAGGAGTGGGATCAATATCCTTTATCCCATAACTCCAGAGACAGAACTTCTTCTGTTTCTGTGAGTTCAAGGCTACATGCCTTTAATCCTAATCTGGATGGGATAGGGTATATAAGGGCTGGAGAAACTAAGCAGAATCAGAAGTGACTGGCAGAAGTGATTGACAGAAGTGACAGGCAGAAGAGACCAGGAGTGAGGATGAGGAAGTTGCAAGACAGTTTGGTGAGAATTGACTGTGGTGCTTCCTCTCTCTGATATCCCAGGATTTATTAAATATTTAACATATATCCACACATTACCAGTAATAAAAGTGGTCAGGTTACAGAGAGCACTTAGTCCACTTAAAGTGTTTTCCTTGCAAGCACAAAGACCTGAGCCCATCTATAGAACCCATGTGTAATACAAAGGATGGGCAGCTGAGAGAGGAGCCAGTAAAGGTCCTTGCTACCAAGGCTGATGATTGGAGCTCAGTCTCTAGGATCCACACAGTGGAAGGAGACACCCTAATCCCACAAACTGTCTTGTCACTTCTACAGTAATGCCACTGAATGCATACTCTCATATACTTATATTGTGTCCACTTGCAGTGTACACACACACACACACACACACACACACACACACACACACACTTGAGTTTTTCTTTGTTTTATTTTGTTTTTTAAAGAAAAAGGGGGCAGGTATGGTGGTGCACACATGTAACTCAGCCTCAAAGAGGAAGACTCCTAGTACTTGTAGCAAGCCAATCTACCTGAATCAGCAAGTTCCATTCCAGTCTATTTAGAGTCCCCCATCAAGAAACAAGGTAGATGTCTTCCGAGAATGACAGCCAGGGTGATCGCCATCCTCCACACATATGTGCAGATATGTCCACCCAAATGCACATTCACACAACAACAACAATGGAGATTACCAGGAAGCCCTGATTTTATTAGTTCTGATTTAGAAAATTGTTTTCATTTGTTTTTCTCTTTTGGGAAGCCCATCACATAGCTCCCAAATAAATCACATACAGAAGCTTATTCTTACTTTTTTTTTTAGATGTATGAACTTTATTGCACTTCACTTTTATAAATCATAAATTGATTGCAAAAATGAGGCATATTTAAGGAACACTTGGCTTTTGTGTGTGTGTGTGTGTGTGTGTGTGTGTGTTCAGCTTTCCTTCTGAATTTTTTTTCCATCCCTGTATATCCTTATTCAAGGTCCCTTCCCCCTCCCACCACATCAAGTCATTTTTTCTTCTCCACAACTCCTCACACTCTCCCTGGGCAGGCAGCAGACAGTCCTATGGTCCCACTGACCCAATAATGCTTAGTTCAGTCTCCACTCCTGGCAAATCCAGTTTTGTCCCCCCTCCCTCAAGAGTGAGTCAGGTGTTCCTTTAAGGGGAGTGGGATCCGAAGGGTCAGTCCAGGGTGTTTCTGATCCCAAGTTGTTCAGTGGTTGTGGTTTGCCGCTTGGGCATGCTTTGCTTTTTTCTTGTTAGTTTAGAGACCACTAATGAGTGAGTACATCCCCTGCTTCTGAGTTTGTGATACCTCGCTCAGGAGGATATTCTCCAAATCCATCCATTTGCCTACGAATTTTAGGATATCATTTTTTCTTACTGCTGAGTAGTATTCCATTGTGTAGATGTACCACAGTTTGTTAATCCAGTCTTCAGTTGAGGGACATCTAGGTTGCTTCCAGGTTCTTACTATTACAAATAATGCTGCTATGAACATAGTTGAGCTAATACCTTTGGAGTGTGAATGTGCCTCTTTAGGGTATACACCCAAAAGTGGTATTGCTGGGTCCTTGGGGAGATTGATTCTCAATTTTCTGAGAAACCTCCATATTGCATTCCAAAGTGACTGAACAAGCTTACACTCCCACCAACAATGAAGGAGTGTTCCCCTTGCTCCGCATTCTCTCCAGCATAGGCTGTCATCTGTGTCTTTTATCTTAGTCAATCTAACAGGTATCAGGTGGTATCTCCAAGTTGTTTTGATTTGCACTTCTCTGATGGCTAAAGATGAAGAGCACTTTTTCAGGTGCCTTTCAGCCATTCGTAGTTCCTCTGCTGAGAATTCCCTTTTTAGATCTGTACCCCATTTTTTGACTGAGTTATTCAAGGTTTTGGGCTCTAGATTCTTGAGCTCTTTATATATCTTAAAGATCAGTCCTCTATCACTTGTTGGGTTGGTGAAAATCTTTTCCCATTCTGTAGGCTGTCGTTTTGTCCTATTAACAGTGCCCTTGGCTTTACAGAAGCTTCTCAGCTTCAGGAGATCCCACTTATTGATTGTTGGTCTTAGTGTCTGTGCCACTGGTGTTATATTTAGGAAGTGGTCACCTGTGCCAATTCATAGAAGTGTATTTCCCACTTCCTTTTCTATCAAGTTCAAAGTGGCTGGGTTTAAGTTGAGGTGTTTGATCCACTTGGATTTGAGTTTTGTGCAGGGTGACAGGCTCAGATCTATTTGCATTTTTCTACACACTTCCATCCAGCTATGCCAACACCATTTGTTAAATATACTATCTTTTCTCCATTGATTGTTTTGGGCCTCTTTGTCAAAGATCAGGTGTTCATAGGCTTTTGGGTTAATGTCTGAATCCTCAATTCTATTCCTTTGGTCCACAAGTCTGTTTTTATGCCAGTACCAGGCTGTTTTTATTACTGTAGCTCTATAGTATAACTTGAAGTCAGGGATGGTGATACCTCCTGAGGTTCTTTTGTTGAGTAAAATTGTTTTGGCAATCCTGGCTTTCCTGTTATTCCAAATGAAATTGAATATTGTTCTTTCAAGGTCCAAAAAATATTGTGTTGGGATTTTGATGGGCAGTGCATTCAATCTGTAGATTGCCTTTGGAAAATTGCCGTTTTTACTATGTTGATCCTACCAATCCAGGAACATGGGAGAACTTTCCATTTTCTGACATCCTCTTCAATTTCTTTCTTCAGTGATTTAAAATTTTTGTCAAATAGGTCTGTTACTTCTTTGGTTATAGTTACTCCAAGGTATTTAATACTATTTGCAGCTATTATGAAGGGTAATGTTTTCCTTATTTCTTTTTCAGCTCTTCTATCTTTAGTGTATAGAAGGGCTACTGATTTCTTTGAGTTTATCTTGTATCCTGCTACATTGCTAAAGGTGTTTATCAGCTGTAGCAGTTCCTTGGAAGAATTTTGTGGGTCACTTATGTACAATCATATCATCTGCAAATAGAGATAGCTTCACTTCTTCATTTCCAATGTGTATCCCCTTAATCTCTTTTCGTTCCCTTATTGCTTTAGCTAAAACTTCGAGAACTATATTGAATAGATAAGGGGAGAGAGGACATCCTTGTCTAGTTCCTGATTTTAGTGGGATTGCTTTGAGTTTTTCTCCATTAAGTTTGATACTGGCTGTTGGCTTCTTGTAAATCACGTTTATTATATGTAGGTATTCTCCCTGTATTCCTGATCTCTCCAGGGCTTTAATCATAAAGGAGTGTCGGATTTTGTCAAAGGCTTTTTCCGCATCTAAGGATATGATCATGTGGTTTTGTTTATATGATAGATAACATTTACAGTTTTTCGTATGTTAAACCAGCCCTGCATTTCTGGGATGAAGCCTACTTGGTCTTGGTGGATGATATCTTTTATT
>PVIH01001780.1:111161-216161 GCA_004025045.1 Sigmodon hispidus
GAATTTTCGCATCAATATTCATGAGGGAAATTGGTCTGTAATTCTCCTTCTTTGTTGTGTCTTTGAGTGGCTTGGGTATTAGGGTAATTGTGGCCTCATAAAAGGAATTTGGCAATATTCCTTCAGTTTCTACTGTGTGAAATAGTTTGAGGAGTAATGGTAGTAATTCTTCTTTGAATGTCTGGTAGAATTCGGCACTAAAACTATCTGGGCCAGGGCTTTTATTTTTGGGGAGGTTTTTAATGACAGCTTCAATTTCCTTAAGGGTTATAGGCCTGTTTAGGTAATTAATCTGATCTTCATTTAATTTTGGTAGATGGTACCTGTCCAAAAAGCTGTCCGTTTCTTCTAGGTTTTCCATTTTTGTGGAATACAGATTTTCAAAATATGATCTGATAATTCTCTGTATTTCCTGGGGGTCTGTTGTTATGTCCCCCTTTTCATTTCTAATTTTGTTGATTTGGACACACTTTCTCTGTTTTTTTGATTAGTTTGGATAAGGGCTTATCTATCTTGTTGACTTTCTCAAAGAACCAACTCTTTGATTTATTGATTCTTTGTATTGTTCTTTTTGTTTCAATTGTATTGATTTCAGCTCTAAGTTTGATTATTTCCTGCCTTCTTCTCCATCTAGATGAGCTTGCTTCTAATTGTTCTAAGGCTTTCAGCTGAGCTGCTAGGTCTCTACTGTGGGATTTCTCTAGGTTTTTCATATAGGCATCTAGCACTATGAATTTTCCTCTTAAGACTGCTTTCATTGTGTTCCACAAGTTTGGATACATTGTGGATTCTTTTCATTAAATTCTAAGAAGATTTTGATTTCTTTCTTAATTTCTTCCTTGACCCAGAGATGGTTCAGCTGAGTGATGTTTAGTTTACATGAGTTGGTAGGCTTTCTTTGGGTTTTGATGTTGTTGAACTCTAACTTTAGGCCCTGATGTCTGTCTTTGCGGTTGAGGTGTGTTTCTTGTAGGCAATAGAAGGATGGCTTCTGTTGTTGTATCCATCTTGTTAGTGTGTGATGTTTTATAGGAGAGTTGGGACCATTGATATTAAGGGAAATTAGTGACCATTTATTCATATTTCCTGCCATTTTTGGTGGTAACTTGTTTGTATTTCCTTTCTCTGGGGTATTCTTCTGTGGAATTATTGATTATTTGTGATTTCGTGGGTGTATCTGGGGTCCTTAGGTTGGAGTTTTCCCTCTAATACTCTCTGTAGTGCTGGATTGGTAGACAGATATTCTTTCAGTCTGACTTTGTCCTGAAATACCTTGTTTACTGCATCTATGGTGATTGATAATTTTGCAGGGTATAGTATTCTAGTTTGGCAGCCATGCTCTTTTAGCGTCTGTATAACTTCTGACCAAGCCCTTCTAGCTTTCATCGTTTCCATTGAATAGTCAGGCGTTATACTGATGGGTCTACCTTTATATGTGAGTTAGACCTTTTCTTTTGCAGCCTTTAAAATTTTTTCTTTGTTCTGTATGTTTTGTGGCTTGATTATAATGTGGCGCGCTGACTTTTTTGGGGTTCATATCTATTTGGTGTTCTGTAAGCTTCTTGTATCTTTATAGGCATTTCCTTCTTCTAGTTGGGAAAGTTTTCTTCTATGATTTTACTGAAAACATTATCTGTGCCTTTGAGCTGGTATTCTTCTCCTTCTTCTATTCTTATTATTCTCAAGTTACATCTTTTCATGGTGTCCCAGATTTCCTGAACATTTTGTTTTATGGCTCTTTTGGTTTTAGTCTTTTCTTTGACTGATATATCTATTTGAGCTACTGAGTCTTCCACGTCAGAGATTCTATCTTCCATCTCTTGAATTCTGTTAGTTATACTTGTATCTTAGTTCCAGCTTTTTTTTTTTCAGGTTTTCTATTTCCATCTTTGCCTCATTTTGTGCCTTTTTTATTGCTTCTATTTCAGTTTTTAGTTCCTGGCATGTTTTTTTTTCATAGATTTGTTCATCTCTTCCAATTTTTTGTTTGTATTTTCTTCTATTTCTTTTTTTTTTAAACAGACTGTGGATTTTATTACTGAACATGATTTGGCAGGGTACAGGAGGAGCACCATAGAAGCATTCAGGAGTACAGGGCACGCCACTTGTCCAGGAGACCATAATTGAGGATATATTTGTCCCCACAGCCATCAGGAATGAGCAGCTTCTCAACAACCATGTCTTCAAATTCATCTGCATTAAACTTAGTGAAGCCCCATTTCTTTGAGACGTGGATCTTCTGGCAGCTTTAAGGCTATTTTTCATAACTTCTTTGAGAGCTTCAATGATCGTCAAAAAGGAATTTCTAGTGTTGCTTCCTTCTGTTTCCTCTTAATTGCTTAATTCAGGTCTTGTATTTGTAAGATCGCCACTTTCTTCTGGAGTTACCTTGTTGTTCTTTGTATTATTATGTAAGTTTTTGCACTGACGTTTGCCCATGGCTTCAGTGGTTCACGATTAGGTGGCTCCTGGTCAGCTGTGGCACTCGGGCTTGTGTGCCTCCTGTCACCTCTCTGGGCGGGGTCTGAGTCTGTCCTACAGAGACCCCAGTCATTATCTGTTCGCTCAGTTGGAGGTGGGTAGGATGCAAATTTCCTCAGCAGCAGCTGGGGGAAACGTGACAGGCAGACTTTATCTGTGCCTGCTATAGAATGCGCTGGGACTCACTCTGCAGACAGCACCCGGTCCCGGAAATGCTTATTCTAACTTATAAATATCCAGCCTTAGCTTGGCTTGTTTCAGGCCAGCTTTACTTAGCTCCGGAGTATTCTGTCACTTGCCTCTGGGCTTTTGCCTTTTCTTACTTCTGTAATCTTACTTTCACTCTTACTTTGTAGCTGGCTGTGTAGCTGGGTGGCCGGCTCCTGCATTCTTCTCCTTCTCTGGCTACTTCTCCTTTCCTCTGAGATTTCTCCTTCTACTGCCTGCCAGCCCTGCCCAGCCTCTCTCCTGCCTTGCTATTGGCCGTTCAGTTCTTTATTAGACCATCAGGTGCTTTGGGCAGGCAAAGTAACACAGCTTCACAGAGATAAGCAAATGCAACATAAACAAAAGTAACATGCCTTAAAGTGATATTCTACAACAGAGAATAGAAATTGCTATTTATATTTAGTCCCTTATCAAGTTGGAAAAGCTACCGCTAAGCAGCTTGTTCAAGGTTACTAACCTGGTAAATTCTAGAACCTGGATTCCAACCACAGGCATTCTCACCAGCTGGCTTTCAGTCTTCCTCTGCCTGAGCATCTACTGAAGAGGTCAGTTATCACACACATTTCTTTATAAATATTAGACGTCAATTGAAAAGTTACAGACTAAGAAATCTTCACAGACATTTTCATAGATAATTCATGAGATTCATGAGGAATCTGTATAGAAATCTTCACTGCTGTACTCAGAATGGTTCCATTCATGTGTTAATCGGTGACACCTACCATGGTGACAAAAGCCTTTAGATAAGCCTATTCAGGGAGGAACAATTCTCTGGAGCCCACAGTTTCAGAGGGTTAGGTCTGTGGTCAGTACCACTGCACTGCCTCCAAGGAAAAAGAAATAAGCTCCCAGATGAGCTTCAGAAAAGCTGACCAGCCTCCTCTCCCAGGGCCCTGCAGACTCCTCCCCAGCCTCCTCACCTGGAGCCCTGCAGACTCCTCCCCAGCCTCCTCCCCCAGAGCCCTGCAGACTCCTCCCCAGCCTCCTCCCCAGGAGCCCTGCAGACTCCTCCTGGAGAGGAGAACTAAAGCTCCAGGGACCCTTTCAATAAACAGACAACTTCAGGCTCACTTCTCAGTCACATGGAGAGAAAAACAAGTTTACTTCCTTCCTGGAGATGTTCCCAGTAATTGAAACTTTCTTTCAGAAACTCCCCTCTTTACACACACACACACACACTGCTTTCTTTGGTGGTCCTGTTTTATTTTGTTTGTTTGTTTGTTTGTTTGTTTGTTTGTTTGTTTGTTTGTTTTGTAGCCCAGGTTGGCTTTAAACTTACCTTATGACTGAGGATGGCCTTGAACCTCTGATCCTTCCTTCTCCCTTTTTTGAGACTAGAGTTCCGGTGTACACTACCTCATGCAGTTGACATCATCCAGGGGTTAAATCAGAGCTTTTGCAAGCTTGGCAAACGATCTACTGAGCCACATTTCATCCTGTACTCTCTATTTGATGACCTAATTTTCAATATGTAGTAAGGTTAGATTTAGACGTGCCCTTCATGCAGTTCCCTATACTTTGTAAAAGTGCTTAGCAGGAAAAACAAAAGAATTTACTAACAAATTGTGTGAAGAATCACGCACAGAAGTAATCAGCACACTGCCATGAGCCACTCTTGTTTCTTTTTCTTGAGACCTGTGGGTTTGAAAGTGCTTTTAACCATGCAAACTAGGGCAGCTAAAGTTAATTCTATAATGCATTTGCTGTTTGCTAGAATACCCTCAAATAACATCTAACTAAGGAACATGTTAAAACCATGGCTGCTGGGACAGGAGTATATAAAGTTTTAGGTGTTGTGACACAGAATATTTTTATCTTGGAACATGTGTTACGGGCTGGAGCCTTTAGGGAAAATATCCTTAAAGTGATGCATTTTTGTTCCATGATGCCTTGATTGATGAACAGAAACTGCCCCAGGAAAAAGGGAACCACAGTATGTCTGGCAGGATCCGGGCAGGGTTCTTTGGAAAGACTAAAGAAAATTTGCCAAGTCCAGAGAAACCAGGCCTTCTCCACTCACAGCTGGTCCAGTTCTGGGGAAATGTCTTGGGCTTGGGACAGCTCTGAGAAGGCTGTGCTCCAGCTGGCAGGAGACCAAAGGCTATTTCTTCTTGTGCAGCTCTGAGGTCCCCTGGGAGATGCAGTTAGCTTCAGAGTCCCAGTGTGTGAGTTGTAACTGAGTAGAGAACCCCATTATGAATGGCTCTCTGATGCCCTGCTCTGCAGTGTGAGCCAGTTATGCCAGAATTCAAAGATGGAACAAAGAATTGTGCAAAAGAAACAGAATATTTAGTGAAAGTATTCTTAGCTTGTTGAAAGAATATTATTGTAAAGAGCAGGACAATTGCTCCTAGACAGGACAAAATTGTCAAACCCAAGAACTCTAAACAATATGGCTGCCTGTACAAGACCAAACCAGTCAGCATGCTGACATGAATGGAGAGTTCACAAGGCCCCACACCTAGATGGGTAGGTGTAAGCAGTTAAGGGCTGCTGAAGAAGAGAGAATCCGTTATCCTGTAGGACCTTAATGGTCATCTCTAAACATAAGCACATACAGTAACACCAACAGGACTCAGTAGGTTGTGAGGTGTGTGTATGCATGTGTAAACAATAATTATGGAAAGACTTGTGGAGAATTTGAAAGGAAGTAACAGGGACATGGGTGGAGTGGGGAGGGAGAAAAGGAGGAATGAAAATGATGCAAATGCAGTGAACTTCTGAACGAAATTCTCAAATTTCAAAGCAAAGTAGAAAACTATGTTACTGAATTTATTGAGGAGGGTGTTGTTTTAGGGACTAGATCTTAAGTAGCCCAAACTGGCTTCCAAGTCTGTGTGTATAGACCAGAAGTTCTCAACCTGTTGCTCCAGACCCCTTAAGGAAGAGAGGTTAAACAGCCCTTTCATAGATATCCTGCACATCAAATATTTACATTATGATTCATGAAAGTATCAAAATTACAGTTATGAAGTAACAACAAAAATAATTCTGTGTTAAGGTTCACTATGACCTGAAGAACTATAACTGGTTGAGGCATTAGGAAGGTTGAGAATCACTGGTGTAGAGGCTAATATTGAATTTCTAGCTTTCTAGCTTCCACCTTGCAAGTGCTGTTTTTGCAGTGTATCCCATCATGCTCAGCTTATGTAGTGCTGGGATCAGACCCCAGGCTTTGTGCATGCAGATAAGCATTCTACCAACTGCGATATGTCCATGGTCCCCTATTGATATATTTAGTTCTTACAGTATCCCTGAAAGACTGCTATTACTACTTCCTCTATGTGTAAGTGTGTGTGTGTGTTGAGGCAGGGGTGGGGGGTTGGGGGGTATCTTAGGGAAGCTAAGCCCTGGACCTAGCATCACAGAGTACCAGCAGACGGCCAGAGCCTGTTTCACTCCAAAATAAGCATCTCTACCAGATCTCTCTACCTATGGAAATGACAGTAAATTCAAATCAGCATTACACATTCCAGTTTGTTGAAGCCCTTCAATTACTGAACAGGTGTGAAGAGGTATGCAGGAATTTTACTGTGCCAAAAGGACTTCCCACATCAGTGGTACTGGGTTTGCAGTACCACTTCCAATCTCAACCTCCAGCCAAGGCCTGCACCCCCCACAGAATTCTGCACGTAAGTTCGCAGGATCCTGCTGTTCCCCTCTGCAGATATGGTAAGGACTACATGCTTATACTGGAATCCTCTCCTCTGTAGGGAAAGAGGAAACCCAGCCAGGTGTAGTAGGTCATACTTTTAAATCTCAGCACTTGGGAGGGAGAGACAGGTAAGTCACTGTCAACACAAACAGGTCAAATTGAACAAAATTAATATTTTCATTAATAATCTTCCACAGAGGAAAAAAATACTATCAAGAAAACCAATGGCTTACATTGTCTATGTCTAAGGTATTTTCCTTATAAAAGCTCTTATTTAATAAGCTGAATATTGAATACATGTCTGTGATTCCTATGGGGCCAACTGTAGGAGAACTATGAGGTTGACACTAGCTATCCTGAGTTAACTATGCATTGTTTGTGTGTGTGTGTGTGTGTGTGTGTGTGTGTGTGTGTTTGTGTGTAAGAAGATAACAGATAACAATTGTATATATAGTTATATATAGTGCATTATATTATTCACAAATGTGGATTATATATGATATAGCATATATATTATATATCCTATATATAAAATCCATATATATGAAAGAAGACAGCAATTGTATGTATATAATTATGTACAATGTATTGTATGTATCATTAGTGTGCATTATATTTGATGCATATATGTACGTACATATATCATTATATAGTATACATTAGAAAATCATTTTAGCTTTTTAAAAATAGTCAAATGTATCCTTTGTTAAAACATAGTACTTAGGGAGGACTGTTAAATGCTTGTCAATTGGGGGGTTAACATAGACATACATTGAGCTAATTTAGCTATGCTAATGAGAAACAAAGAAAAAACGTTAGATACTTTCTCGAATATGTAGGGTTTTTAAGGTAGGGTCTCACCCTGGTACAGGATGACCTGAGATACACTATGCACCCAAGACTGGCCTCAGATGCCCAAGTTCTGGGATCACAGCCATACTTTCAAAGTGGATGTTACATAAAGTGCTCAGAGTTTAGTGGTAAGGGAAACAACTATTCATGTGTGTTTTAAAGCTACTATACTTTTTTGGGCTGGAGAGATGGCTCAGTAGTTAAAAGCACTGACTGTTCTTCTGGAGGACCTGAGTTCGATTCCCAGTGTCCACATGGCAGCTAACAACTGTCTGTAATTTCAAGATCTGACACCCTTACACAGTTATACACTCAGGCAAAGCATCAATTCACATTAAAAAACAAAAACTATACTTTTAAAGCAGACTACATAGAAAGCCCCTTCCAATGCAGAAGCCAAGCTTGGAAGTAGAAGGAGGCAGAAATCTGAATAATGGGAAAAGAGAGAAAGTAGATGAGGCTTTAGAAAGACTTGTTATTGCTTCACATATGCCCTTCTATTACTGTAGCCAAGGACACCTGCACAGGGGACAGGGGACGGGCTGGGCAGGGACTGCAGAAGAGGTGATTGCTGCAGATGGTCAAGAACTCGGTCACTTACCCTCTAGAGCTGTTTCTCAGGCACATCCCTTGAGTTTCTTTCTCCGAGCCTCCTAGCTGTCCAGACTTCCAGGCGTGGCGTGCACACCCAGCACCCATTAACGAGGTACTGTTGGCTTCTCAAAGCCAGTTCCAAGCTGACTTCCTTCATATGTCCTTCTGGTTCTTCCCAAAAATCACATTCTCCTCATAGGGGCACCCAAGCACCACCTTCCTGCTGACTCAGTGGGCCCTGTGGAACAGGCAGGCTCTGTGCTTTCCTCTTCCTTCTTCTGTTAGTACCCTGCCTTCCCAAGCTTCTTCTACCTTTAAACCATCTCACAGTCATGGAGCATAGATGTTCAATGAGCAGCTTTCCAATGGAAATGAGAACTTTAGAATGAAGAAGAGAGCTGATCTCTTTCTATTAGTCTGTCCCCTTTGTTCTCTTTTGGGAAATGAGAAAAGGGTAGTGTCTAAATACTGTCTTTTCAGACTCATCTCTACCTTCCTTGGGATATACAATTCAATGTCTTGTTCTCAAGATTTCTCTTCTGCGGGACTGGAGAGATGGCTCAGAGGTTAAGAGCACTGACTGTTCTTCCAAAGGACCTGAGTTCAATTCCCAGCAAAACCACATGGTGGCTCACAACCATCTATGATGAGGTCTGGTGCCCTCTTCTGTAAAACTGTATGCATAATAAATAAATAAAATCTTTAAAAAAAAAAAAAAAAAGATTTCTCTTCTGCATCCCATGGTCCTAGCCTGATAAGTGAATATCCATCCAGAGGACTGAGAGTGGGTCTGGGGTATCTAATCTGTGACCATGGGCCACATGCAGGCAAAGACCACCATGAATGCTGCCCAGCAGAATATTTTAAAATTACTTAACACGTTAAAAAGTGGTAGTGGTTGTTTTGTAACTCTGTTGTATAGTTCTTGAAAGTGTACTTTGTGGATGGCAGCATCATTTCACAATGTCAAAGGAAGGGACACCTTGGGAGACTGATGTTCTCTGTGCAGAAGCACAGAAGCAACAAGACACCCAAACTGGTCCACCCAGACTGTTCCCTGCATGTTAATTTGCTTAGTGGACTCGAAGGATCAATCCATCTCTGTATTTTTTTTTTTTTTTTTTTTTTTTTTTTTTTTTTTTTTTTTTTTTTTTTTTTTTTTTTTTTTTTTTTTTTTTTTTTTTTTTTTTTTTTTTTTTTTTTTTTTTTTTTTTTTTTTTAAACTTTATTTATTTGTTTGCCTTGGTGTTTGCCTGGAACTGGAACTACAGACAGTTGTTAGCTGCCATGTGGGTGCTGGGAATCGAACCCGTGTCCTCTGGAAGAGCAGACGGTGCTCTTAACCACTGAGCCATCTCTCCAGCCCCCCATCTCTGTATTAAGGCTTTTTTTTTTTTAAATCAAGTATTGATTATTTTTCTTGTTGTTTATTATCAAATACCTAACAGGAAACAACTTAATAAAGAGAGACTTATTGGGGATTGAGTTTGAGAAGATGCAACCCATCATGCTTGTAGGCGGGGCATGGGGGCAGCAGATCACAGTTCATATAACATCACAGCCAGGAAGCAGGTAGGTACAGGAGGGAAGGGAGAGGCTGATCTAAAGCTTGATAATCCCTTCTGGAAAATAATGCCTATGTTTTTAATCTTGCTCAAAATATGTGTTTAGGTAGTAATCAGGAAAGATTTTTCCATGCTATTTTAAATGTTACCCAATCATCCTTGAGGTATTTTTACGAAGTAATTTAGTAATTTGCAATATGATGAAGTATTTTGCCACAACCAGCCTTACCCAAGTATTGCCATTAAGGATCAGTGTCTATCAGAGCCTAGGCGCCCAGTTTTCTTCATTCTAAGAGACAGAACTGTTGATGAGAAGTCCATCTGGGCAAAGGCAGGCAGTACAATTGCCAGAAGATGTTGGCTTCTTCCAGGGATGATGTGAGGCTGAAGAAATCATGTGCTTGGCTCCATGATTCTGTCCTGGATATTTACAGACACTGTGTTCCAAAACTGCTTGTCTCCTTCTTTGCCCACCATCTTGTGTACCCAGAGCACCACAGCTCAGCCAGGTATCTCTCTTGTACTTCCTGATATTAGAGCATAAACTCCAAGGTCCTTGAAGCAATCCAGCTTCTTTACCTAAGATGATCCATCCGGGTGTTGTGGTTTGAATGTGAAATTCCCTCTACAAGCTCATGTGTTGCACACTTGCTTCCCTTCTGGTGGCACGGCTTTGGAAGATGGCAGTAACTTTAGGAGGTGTGGTCTCTCTAGTAAAAGTGGGTCACTGGGGGTAGCCTCACTTCCTGCTTGATCTCTGACTCTTGTCTACAGATCCAATGTGATTAAACACTTCAAACACCTGCTACCACACCTTGCTTGTTATGATGAACCTTATCCCCTCAAACTGGAGGCCAAAGTCAGTGTTTTCTCTCTACAGTTATTTCTTGTTGAGTATCTGGTCATGTCAACAAGAAAAACAATGGGCACACTAAGAGCAAAGTCCTGACTATGACATGTTTCTTCTTCAGCTTCATGGACCTGTCTGGATTTTCATTGTCCACAACCTCTTGTGATCTCCAGGAACAGAACCGTGGGAAGCTCAAGGAAGGAGTGGAGCTTAGGCTCTGGGTAGTGCACATACCTAGCATCTGTGAGGTCCTGGGTTCAACCTCTAGTACTGAAAGAGAATCAAATAAAGATGGCAGTTGGAAAAGCTGGCTAATGTGCTTATTTCTTCCAGCATAAGAGACTTAGTTCTTTTCCAACTATGAGTTTCTAGATCTCAGAAAACAGGAAGATCTCAATGTAGACCCCAAACTTACTCTCTTGTGGCAGTCTTCTAAGTGTTGGGATGACAGGTTTGTGCCATCACACTATCTTGAAGCCTGCTTTTCAGCTGTATAATATCCCAGCTCCACCCTGAATCTCAGTGTACACATGCACACACCTACAGTATGGGCCACTCTTTCCAGCCTGGGTACCTTTCCTTGTGTAATCCATTAGTTACTTAGCACTGAATGCCAGCACATCAAATGCTGCCACTTTTCAACAGAATAGTGAGAAACCCCCCAAAGTTTCATGTCACTATGCTGTCCACCATCAGAATACTCAGTGAGAAAGAGGAAGGAGAGTCTAGGGGATGAACGTGGGAGGGGGTGAACACCCATCTCCAATTCCTTTCAGTGGTTTGTCATGTTCCAGGAGGGAGGTACTGGTACAGTTAATTGCTGTGGGATATTTGAACACTATGTGAAGATGTATTACTATGATTGGTGAATAAAAAGCTGAACAGCCAATAGTTAGGTAGGAGAAATGGGTGGGACTTCTGGGCACAAGAAGAATTCTGGGAAGAAGAAAGGTAGAGTCACCTGCCAGACTGGGAGGAAGCAGGGGATGCAAGATGGAAGAGAGGTGATGCCATGTGGGAGAATGTAGAGTAATATAAATGATTAATTTAAATTGTAAGAGCTGGCTGAGACAAACCTAAACTAAAGGCCAAGCTTTTATAATTAACGTAAGTCTCTATATAATTATTTGGGAGTTGGCTGGCAGAACAGAGAAAGATTTATTATAGTTAAGCTTTGTGGAGATATCAATTCCCAGAAACTTTTCAGTCAGGGTTCCTGACAAAAGGAAAACCAGACAAATAGGTCTCTCTCTTGCTCTTTCCTCCCCTTCTTTCTTTCTTTCTTTCTTTCTTTCTTTCTTTCTTTCTTTCTTCTTTTTCTGTTGTTGTTGTTGGGCTTTTTGTTTTTGTTTTTGTTTCTACACAGGGTTTCTCTGGGTAGTTCTAGCTGCCCTGGATCTCCCATTGTAGACCAGGCTGGCCTTGAACTCAAAGATACCCACCTGAGTTTAAAGGTGTGCACTACTGTGCCCTGCTCTCTGCCCCCACTTCTTTTTTTTTTATTGTTATCTGTAGCCCAGGCTGAGGGCAATCTTCTGTGAGCTGCCATGTTTACTTCTAATCTTATTTGATGAATGTGTAATCCAGGGTTAAACAGTAAATGTTGTAGCTAAATGCAGGGATAAAGGTGTGAAAAGGTTTAAAAGTCAGAAAGTCTCAGGGCTGGAGGTGTAGCTCTGTCTGTAGGGTGTGTACTTACTCTGGACAATGCCCTGGGTCTAACCCTCAGAACCACATAAACTGGTGGTGCACACCTCTAGACCCAGCACTTGAAGAGAGAGGCAGAGGAATCACAAGTTCAGAGTCATCCTCTGCTGCATGGCAAGCTCAAGAACAGCTAGGGACACAGGACAGCCTATCTAAAGCAGAAAAGGTAATAGTGAAGACAAATGATAGAATGTCAGAGAAGTCTGGTTCAAACTATGAGCCACTTACTAAATATATGGCTGTCAATCTGCTACTCCAGCTTCCTTGGCCTCCACATCCTCAAGAGAATAGTGTAGACAGCATATACCTCCCTAGATTCTGTGAAGAGTACAATGTCTGCCCTTGACACAGCAATGACAGCCATTGACCACAGAGAATGATGACTGAAGCACGCACACATCTGTATATGACTGGTGCTTCCTGGTACTGCTCAACGCAATGCCTGCGGGGACCTCAGCCTCTATAATACGGGAAGAAGTAAGAAGTCCACGTGAAGCAGAACTTAGCTAGTGTTTACTGCTGCCTAACTGAATATTTGCTATAGCATGATTCAGAGCTGAAGGGAACTGAAAGTTCACATCAGACTAAGGGGTGTGTGTGTGTGTGTGTGTGTGTGTGTGTCTGTCTGTCTGTCTGTCTGTCCGTCCCTATGAGCTGGGGTAAGTGGAGAAGAATGTGTGTGTGTCTGTGTGTCTGTGTGTGTCTGCCTCTATGTGAGTATGGAAGGAGAGTGAGAAGAGAATGTGTATGTGTGTGTCTGTCTGTCTATCTGACTCTATGGAAGGGGAGTAAGTAGAGAATGTGTGTCTGTCTGTCTGTCTGTCTGTCTGCCTCTATGGAAGGGGAGTAAGTAGAGAATATGTGTGTGTGTCTGTTTGTCTTTCTGTCTGTCTGTCCGCCTCTATGAAAGGAGAGTGAGTAGAGTGTGTGTGTGTGTGTGTGTGTGCCGGGGTTGATCTTACAAGTCTTCTTCAATTGCTTTCCACTTAATCTTTTGAGACAGAGTCTCTCACTGAACCTTGAGCTCAAAGACTTCCCTGTACACTCAGGCCCTGTCTCTGTCCTCCCATGACTGGGGATATGGGAGCTTGTTTTCAGCCCTTAGGAGGAAGAGGCAGGAGCATTGGGCCTTCAAGAATCTGAGGCCAGCTTGAGCTACATAAGGCCATGTCTTCAATCATTCTACAAAACTAATTCTGGCTTTCTCATACAGGTTTGCATAAAGGACAGGCTTAGTGCTTGGCTTGCTGAGTTTAAAGATAGGCTCTGTCATTCATTCCTCAGTTGGCATGTGAGTTTCTCACAGATTATTCATAAGACTTGTGCCAAGCTTTGTGCTTCGCTGGGTGTTGTAGCTGGCTGCTGAGCTAAAGGGTAATTTACAGCCACCCCACTGCAATGGCCCCTCCTTTCCGTGTGACTAACAGGAAGGAAAGTTTGGCAGCAACTCTGTTCTAATGAATGAAAAATGCAAGCCTTGCAAATCCCTCCACAGTTCAGCCCCCGAGAGACCTGATGGGAACACATTTCCAAAAAGCCACATTTCCAAGATGCAATTTATGCTTTCAGAGGTTCCTTGTAGACCACTCAAAATACACAGGCCTTATTAAAACAAAATGGGTTTTATCAGCCAAGCAAACAGTATTTTTCTAAATTACAAAATAGAAGTGATGAATGATGAGACTAGAAGCTTCACGGGAAACAGCTAGTCTTGTTTTGATTCTTCCACTTTGTGATTGTACACAGAGCTGGAGAAGTGACCCTGTTGTCTCCACGTTTCTTCTCCATGTAGCACCACAGGGTGGTGAAGAATTGAGACTTCATCTTAAGCTGTTCCCTCCATAGTGAGTTCCTGGTGAGGAGAAATCAGCTGTTCTCCCAGGAAACACTGTCTCTAAATTCGCACGTGTGGTAACGCGCAGTGTGGTTTTCTTGTAGGCTTAAACTCAGTAAAGCATAGAGAGTGAGAAGGTGCTAGATAGAGAAAGCCTTCTCTTTTTGATGTATGGGAAATATTTGCTTTCCTGCTCACCCAAGAATCAGTGTTAGAGACTGAAACTGTATTATCAGACATAAGACAGAAATTATGGTACAAGCCCAGATTCCATAATTCAAAACCTCTGTGGTTGTATGTGTTTCATAATTTGGATCTTTCAAGTTTTTGAGTGTTGGTTTTTAAAGGTCTGGGTTGTTATTGGTGGTGGTTGGTTGGTTTTGGGGCGGGTTGCCACTTTCATTATGTAGCTCTGGCTAACTGGATAGGCCATGCTACTCTTAAACTTGAAGTGATTCTCCTGCACCTGTCTTCCAAGTGATAGTATTACAGGCATGTACTACCATGCCCAGCTTCATTTATATTTTTATTTTTTTAAGATAGAGTCTTTTGAGTAGTTTAGGCTGGCATATGTAGCCTCAGCTGTCCTTGAACTCACTATCTTTACAACAGCTTTTTGAGTTCTGGGTCTGGGGCATGCACAATGACACTTCTCAGGTTGTTTTGGAACATATGCTCTGTCTCAGAAAAAATAGGCCAGCACCCCATAATCAAATAGGCTTTTTTGGTTAGTCATCTTCTTGATACTGTGACAAGATAACTGAGGAAATCAATTTGAAAGAGGAAAGACTTATTTTGGTTCAGAGTTTTCGGGGGGGGGGGTTGTCCCCAAACTCTGCTGTTTTTCCTGCAGCAGGGCAGAGCTCCATGGTGGACTTACCGTAGCAGCTGTGCAGAACACAGAGGAGAAAGAGGAAGGATGCAGGGCCCCAATGACCTGCCTCTTCCCATCTTCCCACTTTACATCCTCAGTGGTCCTCTACCTCCCCACACAGCACAGGCTGAAGACCAAGCCTTGGATGTGTAAGGCTATGAAGGACACTTAGGACACTGACGTCACACTGTTAGTTAAATATCTTTAGTCCCGAGGTGGGGAAAGCAGAGTCCATGAATCTTGTCTTTCTGCAATGGCAGCAGTGTGTGTGAGATTATAGTTCTTTCCTAGTAGCTCCAATGAGATTTCTTCCAGATTCCATTGCCCAGAACTAGATCCCAGATATAATTCAATTGGAATCGCAGATGAATTCTGTTCCTTTCACTAGAGAGTAGTAAGACAGGTAAGCCTCTGGGTCTTGCCGATAGGGCTGAGCAAAAAGTCAGAGTTCTTTAGCAAGACCTAAGGAAGGAGTCACACTGGATATAGCATCTGATCATGAGCAGTGTGTAGACTCCATCAGCGAGTCATTGCAGGGTTCATACCTAAAAAAGAAGTGCCAGAAGCCACCTAAGCAGTTTTGGGTGACATAGTAACTGTCTAGAATTATCTGCTGTCTGATCTAAGGCATTCTCATGGACCCTCAGTATACAAATCCACTTTTATTGGTGCATCCAATACTTATTAGAATTCTCTTGGGGAATAAAAAAGATGGTTCTGGGGGAAAGAGAACTTGCTGTGCAGGCATGAGGACTTAAGTTCAAAACCCCAGCACCCGTATACTTGAACCTGTAGCCCTAGAGCTGTGGAAGGCAGAGGTAAGAAGATCCCTGGGCCTTGCTTGCCTCAAGCCTAGTTCCAGGTTCAATTCAATTCTATCTCAAGGAAATAAGGTGGAAAGTGATAAGGTCAGCATCCTCCTCCATTCTGCTCTGCTCACAATCATGTGCATCATCCTCAGATATGTGCATATAACACAACACAGACAGACACACACACAAAAGCTTAAGTTCTGTCTTGGGGATTTTTATTAGGATGTGGTGTTTTATTCTTAGCCACATACAGAAAGCAGAAACAGGATGTAGAAAAGAGTGGCAAAGGAGGCAAATGCAACTGCTGGCTACAGGTTAGACCCCTGGCAAAGCAGAGCCCTGGGGCTAAGTCTAGTTTCCTGACTATTTTTACAGGCAGAGATGTATACAATGATGCCCATTATTTTACACACTGCCTGTGGTTGCCTGAGCCACAATTATTGAGCTGTGTAATGGCAACAGTATCAAAGGGCTGAAAAGCCTAATGCTTACTGTGAAACCCTATGTGGAGAAAAATGCCTTGCTGATGCCACGCTGGACCAAGCCACCCAACCAAGCTGATAGGCAAATGACTGTGAGATGAAAGTCATTTCCAGATGTCCCATAGGCTTAGGGATGTGACAAGCAAAGACTAGAACACATTCAGGCTGGAAAGATTCACTGTGGCTCCAAGTTTGAGGGTGTAGTCTACCATAGCACTCCTATGTGATGCTAGGTCTTATCAAGTTGGTGGTATTAACCATCATTCAGATCAAAGAAAGGCCCTAGAGGAATGAACAGTCATGTGTTTGTGTTTGTGTGTGCATGTATGTACATGCGTATGTGTGTGCATGTGTATATGTGTGTATTTGTGCATTGAACATGTATGTGTGTGCATATATATGTGTGTTTGTGTGTGTGCATGGTTGTATATGTATTGTATTTGTGCATGTATGTATTCAGTATGTGTGTATATATGTGTGTATGTACATATGAGTTATGTATACATGTGTATGTATATGTGTATATCTGTTTTCATGCATGTAATTTTGGATGTGTGTATACATGTGTCTGTATGTGTATGGTGTATGTGTATATTTGTGTGTTCATGTACATATGGATGTGTTTATACATGTGTGTGTATATGTGTGTATGTAGGTAGGAGTATGGGTGTGTACACATCAACTGAATAAGGTAAAGGCATCATAGATGAGCAAATCACAGACCAGAAAATGTGTTTATCACAGGTCAGTGGCACAGAGACAGAGCTGGAAGGTTGTATTCGGAATGTACCTGCAAGGGATCTGAGCAGCACCACTTTGCTGGTTTGTGGAGCGAAGGGAAATTGAAATGGTTGCTTCCTTCAGTCAGGCCTGGGTTGGTGAGTGAACAGAACCAAGCTACAATGGGGGTGATCAACATCTCACCTGAGTCCCTGAGCAGAAACAGGGTGTACACCTGTGCAGGGCTGAACAAACCCAACTGCTTCATTTGACATTAGCCACCCAAGACCATCCACTCAGTGTACGTGCCCCACTGTTGAGAGCATCAGAGGAAAACTGGAGATGTTGTAACCATCCTTCTCCAGATTCTCCTCCATTTGTGTGAGGACAACCAGCCACCCCCTCCTTCTCCACTCCATATTTTAATGATGTTGTAACATGATGCAAGATTATATTTTAGGTTTATGTTTCCTGGTGGCAGCTGGAAGACCTCTTAATATCCATCTTTAAAAGGCTTGGAAATAGCTTTGTGAGACAGGCTTCCTGTGGACCCAAATCCACCCCACTGGGTAAGGATTCTTAAAGTTTCATCAAAGAGGGTGTTCCCTTCCCGGAGGCAGTGTCCTTGTCTCTTCCTGTGCTTCTGTATCCCAGATCTCACACAAATGCTTGCATCCCTTAGAGATTTAGGTAAACTTGGCTTGAACTCCATGTTTGAGTACAAGGCTTCTTTACATGCTTCCAAAAATTCCTGACCTTCAACTTTGTGATACTTTCTATCTATTCTCTCACATCTGTTTCTGTAATCTGACTTTTGTCCCATTAAGGGTTGAATTGTGTCCCTCAAGGATATGTTCAAGTTCTAGTCCCCTGTGCCTTAGAATGTGACCTTATTTGGAGGGAATCAAGCTGCAATGTACTCAGATGAAGATGAAGTCATTAGGTTGGGTCCTAATCCAACTTGACTGATGTCCTCAGAAAAAGGGGGATTTGGGCACAGAGACAGACACAGAGAGAAAGATAAAATGAAGAAGCACATAAAAAAAAAAACTCACATATAAGCAGCCTCCAGACAGTACCCTTACATTGTTCTAAGCCATCTAATTGCTGACACTTTGTTATAGCAACACTAGGAAGCTAATACTCATACTCTTGTGGCCTGGGCTTAAAGCTCTGCTCTGACTAGATACATTAGTTGTCCATTACTGGTACAAAATCCCTGAGACAACCAAAAGAAGAAAGGTTTAGGAGCCCATAGTTTCAAGTGTTTCCTTTGTCCAAGGTGGGCTGGCCATGTGACTTTGGCCCTTTGGTGATGGGGAACATCATGGAAAGGAATATGTGGTAAGAAAACAAATCCGCTCACCACATGGTACCCAGGAGACAAAGAGACAGGCAGAAACTAGTGGCCCAGAACTCGTTTCAGGGCTACATCTCCCATGGCCTGGCTTCCTTCTCAGCCTGTGATGGTTAGTGTTCATGGAGCCTATAATCACCTGGAAAATGGACCTCTGGGCATGTTTTGAGAGACTTGAGGGATTATGAATTATGAGTGGAGCCACTCTCTTGGTGAGCAATAATACATATTTGTGGAGTGAATGAGGAAATGGTGACTTTGAGTTGTTAGTGAAAATATCAAAGCCTAGCTGGTAGTATGCCCATAACTCCAGCACGTGGTAGCTGGAGGCAGGAGGGTCAAGAGTTCAAGGTCACCCTGAGCTACACAGCCAATTAGCTTGAGACCCTCCACCTCTAACAAATTTGGAAGCCAGGTGTAATAACCCACCTATAATTCTACCATTTAGAGGCTGAGGTAGGAAGGTCAGCAGATTGCTCCTCAGCTTCTTTAAGCTAGCAGGCTTTCACCCCAACATCTGATTCCCAAGTCTTTATTGGTAAATAGAATGATAACAACTTAGTTAAAACCTACATTTGATGACCACAGCCAAGCTAGTGCCATGGGAGCCGGAATCCTACCTGGCCATGGCCTGAGTGTCAGGGTGCTGACTGTAGGGCCCAGAGATTCGTGTATGGTCACTAAACCAACAGAAGAACACCACCCATGGGTTTGGGTTACTACAGATTTGTACCCACACTTTCCCCACTGAAAGCACAAGTGGCCGTGTGAAGACCCAGTATGATAGTGGAAGTGGAAAGGAAACCAGTCAAGTTTTCCTTGGGACTCAGGACATCTGTATGAGTTATTTCTCTGTTGGTGTGATAGGACACACCATGACCAAGGCTGGTGGGGGGAGTGGAGGAAAGAGAGAGAGAGAGAACCTCCTCCCTTCAACAAGGCCACACCTCTTAATCCACTGGGAAGCAAATATTCAAACATATGAGTCTATGGGGCTATTCTCATTCAAACATCAGACTTTTTGAGCCACGGACACTGGCTTGGCCATAGCAGACCCAAAAGCTGTTCCTACAATGAACATCACAGGAATAAATAAACATAATCTTGACATGAAAGACTGCTCTACTTAATCTGCAATATGAAATATAGTTGTCAACATATGGGAATGCTCTGTAGGCAGACCTTTTCTGTCCTGGCCTCCTGCTCTCAACTGAGTCAGAGATGTAATATTACTAATATATACTCAGTTGATAGCTCAGGCTTGTTGCTACCAAACTTAGGTAAAAAGTTGGATTCGATAAACTGGTCTAAACCCTGGAAGAAGCCTTTGTCCTTTCCCAACACATTATTGCAGCTGTAAGGATCTGTGGCCTCCAGGTCCTAAGAGAAGAAGACCATGCTTTGGCACAGGGAGCAGGTCAGTGGAGCGAATGGAATAGCAAAGTCCAGTGCTCCAGCAGACAGACAGACAGACAGACAGACAGACAGACAGGAGCAGTTCTGGGCTGAGTGTTCTGAAACTGGGCTCCCAATCACCACTTTCTGGATTACTAAATTGACTTGTAATTCTCTCAAAAACTGGGTACTTCACTTGCCTTGCACTTCAGCTGTCTACAGATTTCCTTCACACCCCAAGACCATTTCCATACTTCTCATGAAAATACCTTTTATCAGCTCATCTGTCTGATGAAATCCAGATGCTAGGCAAGATCTGATATTCAACGGGATCCCACTCACTCACCCCAGATGGTTCAAACAAGCCTAACCACACAAGCAGGGATAAAGCCAAGAATTCAAATTTGGATGGCACAAGCTAGAAGAGATGGCTGGCAATGATGGAGATTGTTGAAGGTCTCAGGAGCTCTGAAGGCCCGGGTCAAACAATAGAGTAAAACCTCACAGGTACACTGAGACAGTTGTCTTGCCTCATTTAGACCTGATCCTAGTAATTAATGCATAGCAGATTAAAAGCAGGGATGTGTGTTTGGTTTGTTTTGTTTAAAAACAAACAAACAAACAAAAAAAACCAAAGCAGCCAGGTCCTTTTGTTTTGTTTTGTTTTTACATAGAATAGTTAAGGCAGGAGGCTGAGGGAGGACCTGGGAGGAGGGGATATGGGGAAAAAATTTTTAAATAAAAAAATTATAAAAAATCATAGTTAAGGCATTCCCTTTGAACTGGTTGGGCAACAGGCAGCTGCCTAGGTGTTGCTCATCCCTAGTTACCCGCTTCTTCCAGTTAGGCCCAGTTCTCAAAGGTTCCACAACCATCCAAAATAGCACCACCAACTAAGAAAGTAATGTCCAACACATGAGCATGTGGGGTTACTGCAGATTCAGATTGTGACATTTCTGTCTTGGTTACATTTCAGTCACTATGATAAAACATGCTGCCAAAAGCAATGTAAGGAGGAACAGATTTATCCTGATTACAGTTCAAAAGTTAAGTCCATCATGGTGGGGAGGTCAAGATATCAGGTATGTGAGGCAGCTGGGCACATCATGTCTATAATCAGGAGACAAAGAAAGACGCCACCACTGCTCAGCTCCCTTTCTCACAGAGTTCACCAGGAAAGGTCACCACCTGCAATGGCAGGTCTTGCCACTTTCATTAACACAAGATAATCTTCCCACAGGCATGCCCAGAGGCCCTTCTTCCAGGTGAGTCTAGGTTCTGTAAGCCTGATAATTAACGTTGACCATCACTAACTCACACTGGAATCACTAACAGTCAAGGCAACTCAAGGAGTCTGATCAACTTGGTCCTCCATCGATCAAGGATTTTCCAGGACAACCATGCTGGCTTCCAGAGCAGGGACTCTATGCCAGCTGTAGCTCTTCTGTCTTGACAGATAGTCCAGGTGGCTTAGGCAAGGGTGGGTAGGTGACACCGCCTACAGGCTGCCAGTGATGTGAGATACATAGGCATGGCAGGTGTGTTGTTGATCTTTGGCACCCACTCTGACTCTCTGGTTCCCATGGAGTACTGGCTTTAAATATTTTGACTGTCCCTTTAGAAACAGGAGCATCTCATTAAGTTAGAAATATAGCTGAGTGAGCTGAATAAGGGCTAGCTAAAGTCGGGACATGTAACAGTAACAGGAAAGCCCACAGTGGTGTCTCTTTGTCTGTGTGACATGGCTTTCTCTAGATCTTAGTCTCTCTTCCAGAAATGGTCTGTCTTTCAGCTCCAGCTCCATATGTCAGCTGAGTGGATTTTTGCCTCATATAGGAGAGAGTCACATATCCTGTATAGGCTGGAGTAGTCCAGAATAACATGGCTACTTGAACTGTTCCCTAGCAATTGAGCTGAGAAGTTAATGAGAGCATTCTATGGCAAGCAAAAGCTTCAAACTTCAACATTTTTTGGCCCTCAAAGTCCCTTTGGAAAAGTTAGACAAATACACACACACACACACAACACACAACTAAGAGTAATTTTAAAATATTTTTAAATGAAGGCAGTATGGGCCTTGAGAGATGGTTTAATGGTTAAAAGTACCTGATGCTCTTGCAGAGGGACCTGAATTCAGTTCCCAGCACCCAGATAGGAAGGTCACAACTGTCTGTAACTCCAGCCCCAGGGCATCTAATGCCCTCTCCTAGTCTTGGTGGGTGTCACTTAATTGTGCATGTACATAGAGAGATCTACACACATATACAATAGATTAAATGTAAATGGCAATTTTCAAAAAGGTTAATTCTCAGTTCTCCAGAGTTTAAAACAAAAACTTTCCCCAGTAGATTCTGATTTCTCTGTTCCTCAAGTTCAATGGCCTCCTTGTCTCTCTCCAATGACAGGTTCCCAGGAGGCAAGATATCTCACACATCACCAAGATCCTTTCTCAATTGGCTTTTTTCCTCAAAGGATTTTGTGTACATGATTATGGGACAACAGGCTGTGGCATGCATCCACCACCAATCACATACACACACAAGCAATGATGATGATGATGATAATAATAATAATAACGATAATAATAATAGAAATCTTCTGCCTTGATGGAGTTTATGTTCCAGTGATGAGAACCACAATAAGCAAGAATATTAGAAAGCAACTTACGCTTCTTTGAAACCAGGTACAAAATAGTTTTGGTAGAATTGAATTGTGGTGATATATTTTATCACCACATTGGATCTCACCTTCCACAAGTATATGTGTTCCAGAAATCACACTCAAGTTCTCTGGCTTACATCGTTGGGCTGTAAGCACCCTTATCTAATGAGTCATTTCACTGGCCCAATTTATGATTTTCTTTGGTAGGGGGGTCATCCAGGAGCTGGGAAATGAGCCCAGTCAATATAATGTTTGCCTACTATGATGCTTGTCTAGTGTGCATTAAGTTCTGGGTTCAGTCCCCAGCATCACATAGACTGGGCATAATGCAATCCCACTACTTGGCTTAACCCCAGCCCTTATGAGGTAAATAAAGGCAGAAGTATCAGAAGTTCAAAGTCATCCTCATCTAAGAACGAGTTCAAGAACAGCCTGAGCTACGTGAGACCCTGTCTCAAAAAATAATAAATAAATACATTTTTGTCTGGTTTGCGTCATGCCAAGCACGTGGAATAGTGCCTGGCTAATAAAAACATTCATTGGATGTTGGTCAGAGGACAAAGGAAGCACGAGCGGGAATTCAGAAGCAAAAAAAGGAAAAAGGGGCGGGGAAGAAAGCCAGCCGCAAAGGGATTTCTAAAATGACGGCAAAGTCTGCTTTGGGAGTTTGAAGTGTTCCTCAGACCTCAAATTGGTACCAATAGGACTCTTGCCTCCTACCAGAAGCTAGATTTTGGCTTATTTTGAACTATTTTATTCATTTATTACTTCTGTGATAGGATCTAACTGTGTTACCAAGGCTGACCTTGAATTCCTGAGCTTTGGGTTCTCCTGCCTCATCCTCGTGGGCAGCTGGGATTGTAAGCATGTGCCACCCCACTGGCTTCCCTTCCACTCATACTCACCAAGTATCTTAGAACGCGTCTGGGTGCATGCAAGAAAGACCACTCCAAGCAAAAAGCAGTTTGGACATGTACTATCTCATGAACTACAAGGGCAAAGCCTCTAATGAAGCTGAAGGCTTTCTCATACTTCATGGCACCTTAGTCCCTCAGCAAATACGTCACTGCTCCTTTCTGGAGAGTTCTAAGATCTCCCAGCTCCAGGACCTCTACTTCAATTCCAAATTCTTCCAGGACAAATTAGATTTTCCCAGCATATTCACTTGTTCCCCACAACTCACAGCAGCACGAGGGAGCAATCCCATGGCCAAAGAGTCCACCCCGGTGGGCTTGGGAAGAGAGACAGTTCCCAGGGAAAGAGGCATGTGGACTTGGCTAGTGCTGAGGCACCGCCCACTGGAATCTAACTGCATTAGCGTTCTGAACAATCTAATTGCATCTCCCAAGCAATTTCCTGTCTGGAAGAGGTTGCTGATTTCTTTGAAGCTAAAATAGGCACAGCCCTCACTTATAAAAATAATAAGCAGCTTTCTGAGAAACTTCTGAGGAAAAATTTCTAGCACCTGGAAAAGCACCGTGAGGGGGCTTCATCTTCCAGAACGGGAGTATCGGAGCCCTACCATGAAATGGAGCTGGCCGCCACACTTGCAAAATTCTACACCGGGAGGGCAGATGCAAGGAGTTTTGCTTTCATTAGAAATAAAGCTTTCTGATAGAAAAACATGAAAACAACAACAAAACAATGTGCACAAATAAGAAGCTGCATTTGTTTCCAAAAGGAGATAAATGCAAGTATGAGCTCTCAGCTCCTCTCAGTCTCCTGCAAGCGAGTGTCTCCATCCCACAGGCTCGCCTGAAAGTCCCGTTAAGCCCTCTACCGTTTCCCTCACCCAGTTGGCTACCTGTTATTTTGTTTGTTGTTCGTTCGTTCGTTCGTTCGTTCATTTGGCACGGCAGCCTTGCTACCACACAAAGTCAACAATTTGTCCCTATAGGAACCCTTCCTCTACCATCTGAGGCCCAGAAAAGAACCCAGGTCTTGCCATTCTTGTCCCTACTTCTGTTTTTTAAAACAATTTTGTTGATATGTACTTCATATGGAAAAATATATAATGCTGTTGTTTGTTTTTGCTCCTTTTGGAGGCCCACCACCCAGCTCCTAAATAAATCACACACGGAGGCTTATTCTTACTTAGAAATGCCTGGCTTTAGCTTGGCTTGTCCCTTGCCAGCTTTTCTCAATTTAAATGATTCCATCTTCTTTTGCTTCTGGATTTTTACCCTTTTGTATTCCTGCATGTCTTTCTTTCTTACTCTGTTGCTAGTTATGTTTATGTAGCTGGTCCCTTTCATCATCCTTCTTCTCTAGCTCCTTCTTTTCCTCCCAGATTTTTTCTTCTATTCATTCTCTTTGCCTGCTAGCCCTGCCTATTTCTCTCTCCTGCCTCACTATTGGCCATTCAGCTCTTTATTAGACTGTCATGTACTTTAGACAGGCATAGCAACACAGCTTCATGCAACATTAAAAAAAAAGCAACCCACCTTAAAATAATATTCTACAACATAATGTGATAATTTTGGCACATGTACACATCATGAAACCATCACCATATGTGGCAGATAATATAACACGTGTAATCTCAGCAACTGGGAAGGTGAAATAGGAGGATGGAGTGTTCAAGGCTAGCCTAACCACATTGTGGGCCTGTCTCAAAAAAGTAGTGGAGCAATGAACATATCCAGGAGAGGACTAAGACACCTAAGAGTGTGAATGTGGCCGTCTCAAAGGAAAGGCACACCTTATTGTCTGTCTAACAATTATACATGGGATATAAAATTATCTAGTTTTTTTAAAGGTGTTATATAGTTAGTTCTGTGTAGTGGGATTCAGGTGTTAGCTGGAGAAGCTTGGAGGCATGTCTCTAGAGCACCTGGAGCCTGAATGGGGCTTTGGCCAGACCTCATTGAGACAAGGGGACTTTGACTTCCTTCCTGTTTGTTCCTGCGGGAGCAGATCAGGCCATCCATTGTGGGATATTCCACTCTCCAAGAATTGTCTTAAGGTTCAATGTGTATCCGTGAGTATTTATATAACCCCTTAATAAATATTAATTCTTTATATATTACTAACATGTTTTACAATAGTTCTGTGTTTGTGTACGTGGATGATATGTGCGCTTGCTCCAATGTGTGTGTGTGTGTGTGTGTGTGTGTGTGTGTGTGTGTGTGTGTGTACGTGAGTCACAGTGTGAAAGTCATTAGAGAACAACCTCGGGCAGCAGCTCTTGCCTTCTCCCTACTTTGAGGCAGCGTCTCTGTCTGGTACTGTGGTGGACACTGCAGCTTAGGGTGTCACGGGCTTCCATACTTCCAGGAGATTCTCCTGTCTTTCTCTGCCATCGTGTAGGACTGGGATTTCTAGTGTATACCAGCTAGTTTTTTCTTCTTCTGGCTTTTACAAGAGTTCTAGGGTTCTGAATTCAAGTCATTAGGCTTATCTTAAGGGACTGTTAAGAAATTTAGCTGGGCAGTGGTGGTGCACACCTCTATTTCCCACACTTGGGAGTCAGAGGCAGCCTGATCTCTGTGACTTCAAGTCCAGTCTGGTCTACAGAGCGAGTTCTAGGACAGCCAGGGCTACACAAAGGAAATCCTGTGTCCATAAACTAAAGAAGAAAAGAAACAAACCTTAAATAAAACCACCCCTTGGTTCCTGAGTACCACCAGACAAGATTAAAGCCTCCAAGATAAGGGCCCAGATTACGTGAGTTGTAAGGAAGAAGGACATTTTAATTGTAAACAAAACTTGATAGTCTTGAAGAGTTTCAGTAACTATCTGGGAAGAAGTAAGGCCACACTCAAGGTTATCCACACTCTGGCTTCAAGTATGGGTCATTGCTATTGTAACATTCTTATTTAAAGATATCTTTGCTAAAAGGCGTATTGTCTACATATAGGCAATTTTCAAAGCAAATGTAGTTAAGTGCACTGGAATCCTTGATTCCATATGGGCTGGTGAAGGCTTCAACCAGCTCTCGAGTGGGCGGCTCCTCTTTTCTGTGTCCCCACTATTTTTCTGTATTCTCTCTTGTCTCAGTTATCTTATTCCTTATCTAAAATATTTTAGACATCTCCAGGGTCTTTCTATTCCAAATAAGCCTGTACATTTTTTAGGAGAGGGGCTGTATTTGAGATGCCAGTGTAATGATTGGGAAGTCTTCAATTTATGGGTTGATCTGGGAGAAAATTGAAGACTACTTGAGAATACATTTGGATTCACAGGTTGTATTTCCTACTAGGGTCTCCTTTGATTGCTCTAAGCAGTGCCTCTCCTGAATGTACACATTTATAGCTGTCAATGAGCTGGTAAATTTTTACTATTATTTTCTTAAATATATCTTTTATGTATACTTCACCCACCATGGGATACTCCAATTATATATATACTAGCTGCTAGGAAAATTCTGTTCCCATTACTGTTATGTTTAATTGTTTTTTCATATTACATATATCAAATTCACTAATCTGATATCTGGGTTACTGTTAATCACACTTGGTGCATTTTTCTTGTCTGTTATCACTGTTTTCATCTTTAGAGGTTTGATTTTGGTCCTTATAACATAATTTTCTGTCTAACATGTCATTCCTAGATATTCCTGAACATAGGATATAGCATAACTTTTTGTAATGCTAGTAGTTGAAGCTAGACATCCTAGGCAAGTCTTTACTATTAAGCCACACTTCCAGCCCACAACAACTTGTCTAATACTTTTTCTACTGATTTTATATGTGTCAACTCTATTTTACTTTATATAGGAAATATTACCATATAGCTCACTATTTAGTCAAGATTGGTCTCAAAGTCACAGCCCTGCCCTGAGCTTCCGGAATGCTGGCATTATAGGTATAATCCACTATACTCACCTCCTCATTTTGGTTGATGTTTACAGGCTTGTTGTTTCTGAATGGATATTTGTATTAGCTACAAAACACCTGAGAAAATCGATTTAAGGATGGAAGTATTTCCTTCAGTTCACATCGAGAGGGGACAGTATATCATGTCATGTAAGGCCCTGCCGTTAGCAGAGCAGAGACAGCAAGCTGGAATGCATGCCCACAGTCAGTGCAGCCAGGGACCTCAGCCCTCAGAATGCCACCCACATTTAGGTGAGTCTTCCTGCCTTCATTGACCTGTTTGAGATAATTCCTTATAGAAATATAAGAGATTTGTCTTTCCCATGATTTTATATTCCATCAAGTTGACAATATTAACTATTATGATAAGACAATATACATTTTATTTTGTTGGATGTTTGTCTTTTACAAATACATGGACTTTGTATTTATGCATATTCACGTTTAAAATGTTCACTTAGAAATATCTTGAACCTAAGGATGCTATAACTAAGTTTTCTTTCTTATCTAGCTCATGGCTAATTTGACACCACTACTGAGACAATGGCCTTTAGAGAACTTTAGAATGTCCTGTAAGTTCTGAAGAACAGTTCATATTTCCCACCTACATGGTCCCTGTCCTGGTGTTTTGTTCTTGCATAGTAGGGTCCTTACAGGTCCCTCCCCCCCCCCCACCTCCAGTCTGCTGACTATTACTCAGCTGAAGGAGAGAGAGACCACTGAAGAAAGGCTCTCCCAGAGTCCTCTCTGTAGCTATTTCCTGTCAGGCAATCTATCTTGCAGCCTTGAGGGGCATTAACCTCTCTGAACCTGAAATGCCATTTCCTCAAGACCAGTTAAGCTCCTTATATTGTGGCCCAGAAAGCCCCTAAGATTCTGGGCCATTCCTGTCTTGAGGTGTGACTATTCTTAATCGCCTCATGTCCATTGCCATGAAAATCATTTGTCCATGTATTGATCCTTCAGAAGCTGGTTCAGGCAAGCTGTTATATCTTTTCTCTCCATCAACTGCCTGCTTTTATTTATTCCTGAAGAATTTTGTATACTCCAAATGCAGTGAGCCAAGTGTAGGTGTAGTGAGCCTGCACTTGGGAAGTGGGGGCAAAAGAAAGTCATCCTTGACTGAGTTTGAGGCTAGCCTGGACTACATAAGATGCTCAAAAAACAAAACAAAACCTTAAAAATGGGTCTAAGGAAGTGGTTCAGTGATTAAAAGCATATACTTACTCTTGCCAAGGACCCTCCATCCAGGGTTTCACAGCCTAGTATAACTCTGGCTCTAGGGGATCTGACACCCTCTTCTAGCTTCTCCAGCACCTGTACTTTATACACAGACCCACACACATACATATAACTAAGAATAAAATAAATCTACAAAAAATTGCAAGCTCTTTGACAAATACATGCATTAAAATGTCTAATATTCCGTGATGTTCTCACTGTCTCTTTAAAAAAAGTACATGTAGTGCACGTGCGTCTCACTTATTAAAGCAGGGTCTTTCTTATTTCTCCAGGATAGAGAGGCCCAGTACATCTGGCCAGTTCTCATGCCACACTTCACCATGTGAAGTGATGGGAGCATGCTGGGAGTGCAGGCCTGCCCCACAGAGCCTGGCTTTTCTTTTCTTAATAACTTATTTGTATTTGTTTTAGGTGCTTTGCCTGCATGTCTGTGTAAAAGTGTCAAATCTTGGTGTTACAGACAGTTGTGAGCTGCCATGTGGGTGCTGGGAATCAAACCCAGGTCCTCTGGAAATGCAGTCAATGCTCTTAACCACCGAGTCATCTCTCCAGCCTCAGAGTTTGGCTTTTTACTTGGGTTCTAGGGACTGAACTCCGGTTGTCAGGGTTGCAGGCCAATTGCTTTACACACTTGCCCATTTTTCCATTTCCAGTCCAGTTTTTCACGCTCGTTTTCCTCTCTCTCTCTCTCTCTCTCTCTCTCTCTCTCTCTCTCTCTCTCTCTCTCTCTCTGTGTGTGTGTGTGTGTGTGGTATGTATTCACATGTCTCTTGGTGTGAGCAGTGGCAACAAGCATCTTTAACCTCTGAGCCCACAAACCAGCTCTAATTCTGCACCTTCTTAAAGAAAGATCTTAGACAGCCATGTCTGTAATTCTAGCACTCAGGAAGCAGAGACAGAGGGATCGATGAGAGTTCAAGGCCAGCCTGGTCTACACAGCAAGTTCCAGACTTGCCAGGGGTACAATAGGAAACTGTGTCTCAGAAAGTAAAAATAAATAAGTAATAATGAAATTATTAAAAAGATATCTTGTGATCAAGAGGTGTTTTCTATTTTACTCATGCCTAACATGTCACTTTAAAATCTGAGGGTCAGTGTTTTCTGTGGATGTTCATCTTTCCCAAAATTTAAGAGAGCATTTAAAAAATATAGTATTTTCATTTTCTACATTTTTAACCTGATTTTTGTTATGCTTCTGTGTGTGTCCCCAAGTGCCATGATATGTATGTGGAAGTCAGAGGACAATGGAGGAGATGGCCCTCTCCATACACCATGAGGGTCTCTAGAGTGAAACCCAGCTACAGGGCTGGTGGCAGGCACCTTCGCCCACTGAGCCCTCTCATTGGTCCCTGCTTTTACTTCTCTGTGATGCTGATGATCAACTGGAGTCTTGTAGACACGAAGAAGAAAACACTACCTCTGAGCTCTGGCCCCAACTTGAGTTTTCAAACCTACAGTCTTTTATTTCAGCACTAAGATTTGTCTGCATCAGGAAATCATGAACCATGTCCCTCTGTCCAGTGGCATTTACTGAGAGCTGTTACCTGTTCTGCTTCTCCGTCAGCCTTGACTGACATGCTTCCTTGTCACCTGTGCATGGTGGTACTTTGACAGCACTGAACTGAAGCAGCCATTTAATAACACTAAGTTTAAAAGAAAACAAAGCCCATTACATATTTTTGACTGTGCAGAATGTTATTTCTTTCTTTAAATATTTATTTTTATTTTATATGAATTGATGTTTTGCCTGAATGTATAACTGTGTAAGGGTATCAGCTCTTGGGATTACAGACAGTTGTTAGCTGCCATGTGGATGCTGGGAATTGAACTCAGGTCCTCCGGTAGAATGGTCAGTGCTCTTAACCAGTGAACCATCTCTCCATCCCCAGAATGTTGTTTCTTATTCCAAACAAGAAAACTGTAGCTTGAGCTTAGTGTGGAGTTATTACCATGGTTAATGGCTGTAGCATGGTGATGTGATTTCATGTCATAATCACAAAAGATTCTGCTTATGTTTCCAAAGAAGACATCATTTGTTCCAGTTAGGAACCTAAAATCTGAAATATTAGAATAGAAATAAAAGTAGGCAAGTTAGGCAATGACATGGTATACATTTAAACTTATATTTTTAGACATAAAAATAAAACATGGCTTGCTTTGGAAATATTTCAAATACAAGTATTATGGAGTATGATAAATTCAATAATACTTGTATTTGAAATATTCCCAAATCAAGCTATGTTTTATTTCCACATTAAAATGTATATCTTATACTATGTATAAATCTTATTTTGCTGGCTATAGAGGTGTACATTAGTCTCAGCACTAGGGAGGCAGAAGCAGACAGATCTCTGAGAGTCTGAGGCTATTCTGGTTTACAGTACCTTTTTGTTGCTGTGATAAACACCCAAGACCAAGGAAATTTATAGAAGGAGGAATTTGTTCTGATTTATTCCTTCCAAGACATGGAGTTCATGAGGTACAGTGGAGGTGTGGAAGTGAGAATGAGGCAGACTGCAGGAGATGGAGCTGAGAGCAGGGTGAAAGCAAACAGGAAATGGCCGGAGGATTTAATCCAAAGCTTGCCTCCAGTGACATACTTCCTGCAACAAGGCCACACCTCCTAAACCTTCTCAAACAGTGCCACTGAGGACCATGTATTTACACACACTTTAAAAAGAAAGAAAGAAAGGAAGGAAGAAAGAAAGGAAGAAAGAAAGGAAGAAAGAAAAGAGAAAAGTTGGGTGCTGGAATGAACCTCAGTGGTAGAGTGCTTGTCTTTCCCACACAAAGTGCTGGGCTCAATCCCTAGCAAGGTGAAGAAAGAAAGAGAGAGAGAGAGAAAAGACAGACAGAAAGAACTGATGAAAGCAGGCAAATAAACCATCCAGATCAAGCAAGCGGGCAAGTGGTGTTGCAGGGTACTGAGGTTTGCATGTCCATGTACTCTAAAATACACATGCTGAAAGCTAAGTGCCATGATAATGGGCTTCTTCAGGAGGGCATGGATTAATGCTTTATAAGAGGGAGCTTGGGCATCTTTCCTATCTCATGAAGTCATAGAAGGCACTTTCTATAAGGAGGCAGCCCTCACTAGAGGCTAAACCTGCTGTACTTTTAATAATGATTTTCTGGTTTCTAAGATGTGAAGTTCTATAACTTACAGATGTCCAGTGTAGTGACACATTTTGTTATAAATGGCGTCAATGGACTGGAACACCAGGAGACAGCTATGAAGCTGATGAGGCCTTTGCACAAGGTCCATCCCTGTACAGCCTGGAGAGAAGGGTAGAGTGTTCTACTTGAGAGGAGATGCCAAGCTATAAGCAGCAAGTTTGTACATTTTTATACAAGTTTAAAGGGATCTAGATGTCACCTATAAACCTTGGAAAGAAGGCTGCAATAATTTCTTGGTAATTTATTTCATTGTAAATACACATTCAGATTAATTGTATAAAGCAATCTAAAGATTCTGTCTCTCTCCTCTCTCTCTCTCTCTCTCTCTCTCTCTCTCTCTCTCTCATGCATTCCAGGCCAGACTTGAACCCCCCATGACCATGAATTTCTGATCTTTCTGCACCTATCTCCTCAGCACTAGATAGCAGGTGTGTATCAATATGTCTAGTTTTGTATGGTGCTAGGCATCAAACCGAGCAGGGCTTCTTGGATACTAATCAAACACTCTACCAACTGAGCCACACCTCCAACCTACATTTTTTTCTCTCAAAAGACTCTAAACTTTAGATCTCAACCTTAGAAAGATCTAAGAGGTAGAGCTAGATCTGAAGCCAGTCACTGAACATTCTAGAATGCTGTCACTCTTCTGGATGGTTGCTTGGGTGCAGCAAACAGTTTAGCTGGGTTCTACTAGGATTGGACCATTATGAGGTCAATGTGTGGATCATAGACCTGAGAAGGGGGGATGAATACAGAGGAAGTCAATTGGACTAAAAAAATCAGAGTATCCATCCATCCGTGGGAAAAGCCACCAAGAAGCAGGAGTAATGGCAAAGAGTGAAAGTGAGAATAAGGAGGGATGTGCAGTTAAAGTGAGAGGCTGGGGCATTGCTACATTCCCAGAGTTGACTGAGGTGATGGATGGTCACAGCCTTTGAGGAAATGGTCTAAACTCAAAAAGCCCAACCAGTCATTGTGACAGTCAAGTGATGGATGCAGCAGGATCAGAAGTTCCAAGTAGCCTGGGATTCGCCAGCCCGGCTCAAGACCATACCATCCCATTCATATTCGTGCCCACCCCCACTCACGTGAGACTCTTTGTGCTGCTCTTACTTTGTCACTGAATTTATCTCAAAGCTTCTGGAAGCCTGAGGACCTGGAGACCTGGAGTCTCTTGTCCTCTCGGGCCAGGCCACTCCTGTCAGTCCTGACAGGTCAGTCTCTAGCTCAGAGGAGCCATTTTCAACTCACTCCCCTCCTCTCTTGAAGGGTAAAGTCTCCATTATATGTCAAAACATTTATTTACTTTACATCTACACCATTTATCAACTAAATTATAGACATCCGGGGATTAATTTTCTGTAATTTTTTCTTTCCAAACAGAAGAGGAGAGGATCAATGCCCTTCTTCTCTGTTGTATCAGTATCAGACATTCTGTGAATATTTGCTGTGCAAATAAACCCAGCCTAATTATATGTAATTGCATTTTCCAGCATGCCAATTATTTATTCATTTATTTTGCTCTTATGAAACATTTTCTCACTGCCTCAGCCTCCTAAATGCTGAAGTTAAGCAATGTTAGGTAGGTGATGTATGCCTTTAATCCTAGCACTCAGGAGGCAGAGGCAAGCGGATCTCTGTGAGTTCAGGGCCAGCCTGGTCTATTGAGAAAGTTTCAGAATAGCCAAGACTACACAAACTAACCCTATCTCAACCCTCCTGTCCAAAAAAAAAAAAAAAAAAAAAGCATAAGCCATCACACTAACAAATCCTTTAATGCACCTATATAAAATAATTCAATAAATGATGTAAAGGTGGCATATAGGTAAAAATGTAAATATTTTCTACAATAATGTGTAGGTATATCTTATGGGCTCAAACATAAATCTAAGGCAACATTTTTAAAATTATTTTTTATTTTATGTGGATAGGTATTTTGTTTACATGTATGTCTGTGTACCGTGTACATGCTTGAGACCAGAAGAAAGTGTTTGATGCCCTGGGACCATGTAGGTGTTGCAAATCAAACTCGGGTCCCCAGGAAGAGCAGCCAGTGTTCTTAACCCCAGACCCATCTCTCAAGCCCCTAATGCAACACTTTTAATTTGTCTTCTTTTTTGATATAGAGTCTCACACTCTAGCCTAGGCTGATCTGGTACTCATAGCAATCCTCCTGCCTCTTTCTCTCAAGTGCTGGGTTACAGATGTAAACTGCCAAACACATTAAAGAATTTTGTATATAGAAGTGGAATGGAAACTTATTTGAAAGCAAAAGCTCTATTTGAAACTCTCAAAGTTAAATGCTATGAATAGGTTATACCTTTTCATTTGAGAAGGACTTTGTGGCAAGTATGGGGGCACTGTCTCTTTTTATTTGCAGGGCTTTGCTCTTATCACTAACCGAGAACCTATTTTCTTTCTTTCCGTTCTCTGTTCTGTCTGTTCTACCTCCTTAAGTCGGAGATTGAAGGTGTGCCACCAGGCCAAGCTCGCAGCACTTTCTCTCTCTCTCGAATTTATGACATCCCAAATTCAGAACTCCCATTTATTAGGAGAGTCCCTAGCGTATACTTTTCAAAAATGTTCATTTATTTATTTATATCTTCACACAACTTCCCTTTTGAAACTGGGTCTCTCTTTGCAGCCATAGCTATCCTAGAACCTACTTTGTAGACAAGACTGGCCTTGAACCCACAGAGAACAGGCCTGCCTTTACCTCCCAAGTGCTAGCATTAAAGGCCTGCACCACCGCGCCGATCTTCAGCATTTTTATCCGATTATCTATATAACCTTCTCAAATTTGCTCCAAGGCTTTGTTTCAGATACACCCATAAATAAGAGCTCTGTTACAGGACTATGTCGAACTCGGCCCAGAAATAACAACTGTAAAACACACAAGAAGGTAAATAGACTAGGGTATCCATTATGATTCCGTTTCTTATCCAACGTCCCAGGGTAGGTTTTAAGCAAATACAAAGACAACTGGAAGAAACAACCCTGATTGGAGGTAGAATGAGAATTTATCATGTCTCAGAAGAACGTGCGGCTGAACGCTTTGTTAAGGCTAACCGATTGCACCACTGGGCAAAACGTCTCCTGGGTTAGGTCCTAGGCGTCCTGGAGGTCCCCCTCTGTCTCCGGGGGCACAGCATGGCGCGTTCCTGGTCCTGGGTCGCAGTCCTTCAGCCTCGCGCTACCCGGATCTTCTCGGCTGGGTTATTTTTCCAGGCTGTCAAGTCGAGAAAACCCTCCTAAACTCCAGATCGCGAGGGTACAGCCGAGAACAAACTTCTAACTGACACCGGGTAGTGTCAAGGTGGCAAACTCAGACGGAGCTGGCGAGCGTGCCCACCGCTCCCGCGCTGGTGCCAGGGTGGCGCTGCGCTCCCGGAGACCGCCGCCTTCGCCAGCGCGCGGGCCCGGGGCGGCGGGGCGGCGAGGACCCCAGCGCGCCCGCTGACTACAGATCCCAGGGTGCCTCTGCCATCTCGCTCCCTCCCAGCGCCGGCCCCGCCTCTCCAACCCTTGTTGTTTTGGCTGGAAGCGCTTCGGAGGAGTTTCAGAGAAAGTCTGTGCAGCAACTAGAGGCGACCAGTCGTGGGAAGAGCAGGCGGAAAGACCCGAAGAAGGAGGGCCCGTACCCGGGCCGCGCCTCCCCGAACCCTCCGCGCGCCCCCGGGTGGGGGAGGAGCACTGGGGACCGGACAGAGGGGTCCCTCTTTGGAGCAGAGCCGCCCAGCGCCCAGTCTCTACGCCGATCCCCGCCCTGGTCGGAGGCTGGAGCGCAGACCCACCCACCCGCTGGGGACTCGCAATCTCCCCGACGCCCGGCGACGCCCCGCGCCTCGCCGCCTGTCCTAGCGCTCCCTAGGCGTATCGGGACCTGCCCCTGCGTCCACTGCCACCCGGACGCCGCACGCCTTCCTGGGCGTCCTCCTCGGAGACGAGGGAAGAAGAGGATTGCGCCCCGCTCATTGAAAGAAGCAGCGGGCATTGTGTGTGCGCGTGCTGCGTGGGGGTCCGCAGCAGGGAGCGCTCGCGGGAGGTCCTGTCCCCAAAGGGCGGAGCACAGGGCATCGAGCTCCGGGCTCCGGGTCCGGGCAGAGTCCCAGCCCAGCCCGACCGCTGCCTAGGCGGCGGGACGGCGCGCCTGGCGGCCAGGAGGGTGCACTGAAAGAAGGCGGGCAAGCTCTGGTCCCTGCGGCTCCAGCTCGGGTTCCGCTTCGGACTGCGGATCTGTGGAAGAGAGGTTCGATCACCCACCCAGAGCGCGTAGAAGCCGGCCGCCCCGTCGAGTGAATCTGCGAGGTCCTCTGGGCTGTGTGTGCCCGCCGTGCCCCGAGCGCGTCCACTTTCTCTACCGAGCCCTCCGTTGCCAGGCCCCCGAGCCCTCACGGCGTGCACCATGAGCGGCGGCGAAGTGGTCTGCTCGGGGTGGCTCCGCAAGTCCCCGCCAGAGAAGAAGTTGAAGCGTTATGTAAGTACAGGTCAGGGCACTGCGGGCCGCGGCTGTAGCAGCCTGCTCACCCAGCTCTTCCAGGAATCCCGCCCTCCTCTTCCTCGATTCCCCTCTCGGCCGGCTGGCTTCGGACCGGGTGCGGTCCACTCGCACCCTGGCGTCCACTGGGCGGCCAAACTTTCTCCCTCCATATTGCAGACCGCCTCCCTTGCAGGCCTCGTCGCCCCTTAGAGGGGCCCAGGCTCGAGGCCCGCTGCATACTTTAGTTGTTGTTAATTCCCTTTAGCAAGGGTGGGGTGAAACGGGCATCAGATTTACATGGAGCAATTAAGTCTCCCCGCACCGAGAAACCGCGGAGGTAGTGGGGATCATCGGTTCTCCCTTGGGTCCGCGCCCCCTCTGCGCCTCTAAGAGGTTGAGGGGAGCGAACCGTGGATGCGAGAAATGGATCTTACAGGCGAACTTCTCAATACTCGCTCAGGGGAAAGCGGGTGGAGGGGGGCCTCTTACGCGCCCTACTCTGCTTAGCAGAGTTCACATTTTCGCGGTTTTGCTTTGAGGGACACTGGAGTTTGGCCCGGGAACGCTGGCGGTTTGATGCGACAGGAGGGCGCTGGGGGGAGCCTGGTGGCCGATGTTTGGGCGCCTCGGACGCTGTCAAAGCCCCGCAGGAGGGAACAGCTGAAGGCAGCCGGGTTTCTGGGTGTTGTGATTCTTTTCCAGGGCACCAGAACGGCTTAAATGGTATTTGTGTAATTGTTTCAAGATGCTGATTGTAAGTTAAACTGTGTTCGTTGTTAGGAAAACCGTATCTTGAAGAAACCTACACTACTTCAGCGGAAATCTGTATCCTATTCAGGAGTCTGGGATCTTAAGTCTTCCTCCAGATGGGCTAGTTTTACGATGTCCCCTGCCAGGGAAGAAATGACACTTTGTCCTGGCAGCTGAAGCAAATATTTTTCGAGTAAACGTGTCTTCTAAAAGCAAAATGTACAGTGTACCCCCTTAAGTAGAGTTCACTACCGGTTGTGATGGAGTCCCTTTCTGGTTGAAGGGAATTTACTACCAAGTACCCACTTCAAGCAGATCTGATCACTCACTGCTTGCTTGCATGAAACAGGGGCAATATTTTTTTCACGGAGCTCACCAGAGAGTTTCTGCTTTACTTTCTGCTAGAATGTATTACAGACAAACTATTTCAATGAAAGATATCTCCAAAGATGTCTTCATCTGTCATGGTTTTCTTGGATTTCTTGGTAAAGATGATAACTTGATTTAGAAGATTTGGGAATGGCAGTGGTGTCTTAGAATTAGTTGTGGAGATAATTGTGTGAGAGAGGGGAGGGCAGGGAGATGGAGGGGAGGGCTTTGAGAAGGCACTCACTGCCTAGGAAAGATGGCTTTAGGGTTGGTGGGGGAAACTAACCTTCAGTATTTGCTGATAATGATAATGGAAGCTCTGAGCATTCTTTCTCATAGTTTATGGCTCACTAACAGTGCTGAGCTCTTTACTAGGCACCAGCCATAGGGGAAGGAAGCACAGAAGGGGAGAAGGCTGACCGGAAGGAAATCAACAACAAATGGTCTTAACCAGGGGCAAATAAAATAAAAAGTGGGCATGGTGGGATATGCCCATACCACCTAGCACTCGGGAGACAGAAATCGGAGGATTCAGGACCAGCCTGGTCTACATAGCAAATTCCAGGCTATGGAAGGATATGGACATAACTCAAAAACAAACAAAACCCACAAAACAAGATAGCTTATTATTAATAAAATACTAAAAATAAACATATGTAAAACAAATGGAAGTGTATGGGAGAACATGTATGTATATTTGCATGTATCATTTGTTGACCACAGCGATTTTTCTCCCATTCCAGTCCCAGTTAGACCAAACCCTTTTATCTTTGGAGTCTTGGAGGAGCGGGCTCATTGAGAGTGACATGCCAGCAGCTTGCTCAGAGTGGGGCTTGGGTTGGGACATACAGTCATTTCCGACTGTACTTTCTGAGAGTCTGACCATTAGCTGAGAAGAAGCACTGATCAGGTACACAGCCTTTCCTCTTAGATACTTTTAAAGTTTGAGAACAACAAAGTAAGTGTATATGGAGAAAGGTGGCCAAAATTCCAAGTGGTTTTTATCTGGGTGTCCAAGTTGAGTGGTGTGGACTTTTATAGATGCCTTCAGGAGAAAACTGGGTTCCTGACTTGTGTTATCAGTAAGCAGAAGGATGTGGGGGAAACCAAGGGTTTTCTAGCTTGATGGAAAACTCTCTCTGTCTCTCTGTCTCTGTCTCTGTCTCTGTCTCTCTCTCTCTGTCTTCCCTCTCTCTGTCTCTCTGTCTCTCTCCCCCCCCCGTCTTCCCTCTCTCTCTCTCTCTCTCTCTCCTCTCTCTCTCTCTCTCTCCTCTCTCTCTCTCTCTCTCTCTCTCTCTCTCTCTCTCTCTGTGTGTGTGTGTGTGTGTGTGTGTGTGTGTGTGTGTGTGTGTGCTGCATGCCAATATGCCTGTGTTTACAGGTGTTAGGCAGAGGTCAACCTCAGGCATGTCATCCCTCAGGAGCCATCCCCCTGGTTTTTCTCAAAGTGTCTCCCTAGGACTTGGGACTTAACTAGGGTCCGTAAGTGAGATCCAGGTGGCTTCCTGTGTCCACCTCTCTTGTGCTGACCTTACAAGGTGCAGCAGCATTGTGCGTGGCTTTTACAAGGCTGCTGGAGTTCCTGATGCTTTTGTGTTTGCATGTTATCAAGTGAGCCATCTCTCTAACTGACTAGTGTGTTCTTTACACTAGTGAAGTAGGTGAGGGTGGCAGGATGACAGTGGACAGGTGACACAGAGGACTGCCAAGTGGTTCATTCTCCACAAGATTTGACAGCCTCATTATGGAACCATTGACTTTGGTGTCTGTCTTTGTTTTCGCAAAAGTAGTTTTGACCAGGGAGGCATGTGCACATGTATTTTTCGATTTTTCTCTTTGGTGAAAAGAATTCTACAAAGTAGGCTGAAGATGGATTGTTAGTGCTTTTATTTTTCAGTTTTATTTGTATGTTTATGGGGGTGAAACCCAAGGCCCTGAGACCTCACACATAGTAGTAGCAAGTGCTCCACAACTGAGCCATTTTTCACCTCCTTGATTTTTTTTCTCTTTTAGACAGGATCTCACTGTGTGGCCATGGCTGCCCTGGAACCTGATATGTAGATCATGCTGGTCTCAACCTCACAGACATCTGTCTGCTTCTGCCTGCCAAGTATTGGGTTGAAACATATGTCATCATACCTGGCTTTAAAATTTTTTTTTAAAAAACTTAAAAAAAATGTAGTCTTTTTTTTTAAATTTTGTGTGTCTGTGTATGTGCAGGTCAGAGGAGAACTTGTGGGAGTCTGTTTTCTCCTCCTCCATGTAAGGCCTGAGAGATACCCTCAGGCTGCCAGGCTTGGGGGCAAGTGAGTTAACCCTCTGGGCCATCTTCCTGCCTGATAATGGTTTTTAATGAGTAGATTCACCATGGAAAGCTTATCTTGGAGGCTTGTACTGTAATTATTAAATGTGACTTCTGGGAGTTGGAGCGTTGTGGTTCTGTTGGGAAATGTTGCCCTTGGGACACTGAAGCTTGCCTCACTGTTTGAGTATTTGTGGAGTAGTCCACACACCAATGAAGGCAACTGCTAAGGTCTGTAAGCCACCAATAAATAAATAAATAAATTCTAGGGCCAGGGGTTCAGACCCCTAGAACTCATGTGAAAAGCAGGGCAGATAGGGTGGCAGCAGGTAATTCCAGCTCTAGGGAACTAGACACAGCATACTAGAGACCAGCTGCAAAGCCAGATTAGCTGGAATTAGCAATCCCCCCATTGAAGAGAGTTCCTCTTTTGATAAATGAAGTAGAGAGCATTGAGGAAGATACCTGATCTCATTGGTGGGCCTGCACACATTCATATACATATAGCTGTACATATGTGCGTGCCCATACATGAACACACATGCATACCACATGCACACGAAAAGCATGATTTGATCTTTAAATCCTTTTCAGATTGTGTCCACTGATGAGTTTCTTACAGCTCCAGCTTCTCTCCATCAATTTGAAGGGCCCTGTTTTCCTCACTTAACCCTGTGCTCATCTGGTAGAGGAACTTTCCTTGAACTTCTCGGGGAAAGTGACCTGAGATAAAGGAAGAAGACTTCTGAGTCAGAAATCCACTCTCTAGTCATTTTTTTTTTTTTTTTCAGTCTTATCTGAGCAAAAAACGGGAAGGCCTTTTTGCATGCTTCATTCTCCAGCAGCATATTGAAGTGTGTGTTTGCAGTGAGTGAGCATCCCAATGCTCTCTTTGAGTTTTGCCAAGCAGTGTCCAAGAGTTTAGTTACCAGGGTTAGTGAAGAGTCTGCTCAATTGGCCTATTAAGATGTAAATTTGCAGGGCTGAGATGTAGCTCTGGCCTTTGGAAGTCCTGCCTGTCACATTGCCTCAAGTCTGTAATCCCAGCACTCTGGAAGTAGAAGCAGGAAGAGGCAACGGCAAGCTTTCTTGGCTGGGGGAGATGGCTCAGAGGACTAATACACTGTCATCATCTGAGTGGGATCCTTGCAAGGAGCCTGTTGCCTCTTCAAAGTTGTCTTATGACCTCAACGCATGCACACACGAACGCAGTGCACGCACACCCCCTCTAATAAAATGTAAGATTAATAAGATCATCCTTACTAGTAGACTTGAGGCTTGCCAAGGCAACCTCTCCAAAAATATTTGTTTTAAACGTTTGGGGCTGCAGTGTGGTCATTCAGTACATGTGTGTAAAATGTAATGACCAGGTCAGGGTAGCTCCGTAAACATTTTATCTTTGTGTTTTTGTTGGTAGCCATTGGACACCTCTCCTGATAGTTTATAAAATACATATCTTCAGGGGCTGGAGAGATGGCTCAGAGGTTAAGAGCACTGACTGTTCTTCCAGAGGTCCTGAGTTCCAATTCCCAGCAACCACTTGGTGGCTCACAACCATGTATGATGACATCTGGTACCCTCTTCTGCATACTTTATACATAATATATCTTTAAAAAAATACACTTTTTGAGATGTGTTCTGATTCAAAAGGATTTATTTTTAAAAGTACTGATGGTGATTATAATTTCCAGAGTGCACATTATCCATACTTGAAAACTTAAAAGAACAAACCAAATAAAAGGGTGGTTTTTTTTTTAGCATTGGTGGAATTTTCATTAGGACTTGAAATTTTCACATAAATAGATGTAAATGAGTTAATAAAGGCTTGCCTCAAGCCAGCTGGTATTCACCATATCTCTGCAGGGGGAGCTTCCCAGAGGTCTGCCTCCAGCCTGGGCACCCAGTGAACTCCTTCCAACTGACCTGCTGTCAGCCCTGGGCAGGTGTCAGAGGGAGCAGGTGTTCCATCTCAGTGGGAGAACCTGCCTGGGAAGCCAGAGCAAGGTGGCCGGTTAGCAGGCAGCCCTGGAGCAAGGCCGAAGCCAGTTCTCGGGGGTAATCTGTCACCTGGTTTGAGCTCTGCCCAGCTGTCAATTAACAGGGCAGTTTTTGTCTGGACTTTGGGAACACACCCCTAGTTCTGGAAATGAGCCTAGAAACAGAAATAACCTCTCTCACTGGGTGGGCACCTGACATCTGCCGTGGAGGAGGGGAGCCTGAGTCTGCGCAGCATCACTCCTTCCCCTCAAGGATAACTAACAGAGGGCCAGTACTCTGGCTTCCCTGACCTTGCATTGCAGTGGCAGGGCTTCGCTATTGAAGGAAGCTTTTCCTTGTTATCCCCATGTTAGTGACCTTCACTTCAAGGCCTGCTCTCTCCACTCCACCTTTTGGAGTGTGGCAGGACCATTCATTGTCTGTTAACACAGGGATTTAACTACCAATTACATTATGCTTTCCTACTAGGTAATGAGAGTTAATTCTTTTGTTGTGCCTGGGCAGACTGGTAAGTTGTATATAGCTTCCTGTTAGGATTGCAGATCCTTTTGGGGGTTAAGAATTAATATTTGGAAGCTATGTCATGTGGTAGTTTCTTTGCCACTTTTTACCCGTAAACTGAATTCTTTTTTTCCTTCTGAAATTGTGGAACCAAAACCAGAATGCAGGCACTCACGGGACCGTGTAGACATTCAGCTCTGCCAAGAACAGAAGTGGGAAGTGAATTTAGAAACTTTTAAACTTTTCAACTCTCGGGATTGGGAAAGTTTAGATACAGGCTAAAAAAAAAAACCACATGAGGAGGGCTAGGCTAAGGAAGTGGAGGAACAGTTATGTCTTTTCTGGGAATAGGCGGAGATTTCATGGAGCATTCAGGTGTTACTTTGCTTTGTTCATTTTATGGTTCCTTCCAGTGTCAACATGGCAACTATAAACGGTACTGACGTGGGGAGGTGTGTCATTTGCCATGCAGATGGGATCATAATAGAGCCAAAAGTCATCTGGTGGTCTCTTTCTCAGCCAACTTAGATCCAGCCAGCTTCCAGCTTGGCTAGCCCACCTGAAGAGGAACTTCTGGCTTTTAGACATTCTGTTCTTGAAGGTAAACAAGATTAGGGTGGGGTAGGTCAGCTAAATAGCCTGGGCATCAGTCAGAACTGCAGATTTAGAATTCTGCTGGGTTTTGTTTGTTGGTTGGTTGGTTTTTTAAAGTCCCTTTTAAAAAGATCTGGGGATCTGGCTTAGTTGAGTGAGTGCTTGAAGCTCTCGTCAGTCCTCAGCACTGCGTAGAACTGGGCATGATGGCACACCAGTAATCTCTGTATTTGGGAGGTGGAGAGGCAGAGGATCAGAAGCTCAAGGTCACCCACTACATAGTTTGAGGCTATCCTTTTTAAAAATACCTCATCTCTTAAAACAAAACAGAACAAAACAAAGTTTACTTATAAGCAGGGGATCTGTGGCTCAGACCTGCAGCACCTGGGAGGGAAGCAGAGGCAGGAAGGCGGACTTATCTGAGACTCCACAGCAAGACTCAGTATAGCGCCTACTGTGCCTCCGGCCCCCCAGCTCATTCTTGACTTTCTGATCCTGTTCCTGGGGGTGGGGTGGTGGGGCAAGGAAGAGCTCCATCTGGAGCATTCTCTTGGATATTGCCTGATGTCAGAGGGCAGAGAGAGAGCTGTTAGGCCTTAGTGGTCATCTCTTCTAGTTGCAGAAACATGGTGGGAATTCTCTTTGGCCTCCCAAGGGTTTCTCAGCACAGAATGCAGGCAGACAGACAGTTTGGCTGTTGGTCGCAGTTCTCAGCTGCTGGTATGCTGGTGTACTCACAGGCGGTACCGGCCCTGTACCAGCTCAGGATAGATGTTGCATAGCTTATCTGCTGGTTGAATAAATAAACAGGTATTTCGGGAGCCTTGATCCTGGGCCTGTGTGGAATGCAGTAGAGGCCTCTATCCACCCCCTCCCCGTGCGGAGTTTCTAATCTGTGAAAACAAGTTATAGATGCATGAAGATTGAAATAGCTTCACAGAGATTGGCCGAGGGACTGTCTGTGATTAATTGCCCAGTGAGGGCCGCAGGTTGTAGTTGCCTCAGAGTTCAGACTCAGAGCAGAGCAGGAAGAAGACACCACACCAGTTTCAAGCTGTTCTGGGAAGACTTGAGGTCCTGCCCTCAGCTGTAGCAGAATCCCAAGGGAAAGACGGTTTTTTAATAAAGAAAGATGTTGAAGTGACAAGAAGTCCTTCAGAATGCTTGAGCTTCATGCCTGGAGTTTGGATGTCAGCTGGAACTTCTTGGAGCAGTTTCGTTTCTACCATGACCTAATAAAGTTCTCATGGACACCTAACCACAGTGTGTTTTTTGCAGCCATGAAGAAAGAAACACAGTAACCTGTATGGTCACCTGGGCCTATTAAAATTCCAAGGGGCCTTTGTTACTTAAGATTTCTTTATGTCTGTTTTGAGCTAAATAATCCATTCTGGCTAGCCTTCAGTTTACAACAGAGAGGGAGCATGTCCGGGTGGAAAGATGAATAAAGGACCCTTTGATTCGTTTGCTCTGAGCTGCTGGCGGCTGAACTTGGATTCTGGAAGCCATCTCAGCCCAGCTGTGTGAATGCCAGCCAGTGTCGGAGGGCTGAGAATAGCACCATTGGGTCACATGAAACCTCTTCTGACTGTTGATGGGATGTGAGGGTCCTCTCATTTCAAATTCCTTGCATTAACATGGTGGCTCATATCCACCAAGCTAGAGCTCCCTCTGGTTCTGCCATTTGAACTTGGAGGGAAATCACATTTCTGTGACTTCTTTTAATCTCAATCCATGTGTCCACTAATCACAGAAAACTAAGAAGGCAAGGCTTTTCTTTCTCCTCTGCTCTTGGACCACTGCACAAATGAAATTAGTATTCTTTAGATTACTGGGGGGAAAGGGGTCCATTGTGATGTGGATACACAGATTCTTCCACTGCTAATTCGGGGTGGGGGTGGTTCGGGAACTTCCATGAATTGTAGGGAACATTTAGGCCTGTAGAAATGCGAGGGAAGTCTTGGCAGGTTTTGACGGGTCAATCCAGACTCTTATGTACACGGGCACCTTAAATAACACATGGGATTCTGGAACGGGAATTTTAGGCAATTCTTTTATCCATCTAGAGAGGGAATAATCTTCCTATTTGAAAATTTCTCATTCCCAAATTTATAGCAAGGCAGTAACATAGCAGGCCTTTGGCCGTCCTGCAGCTTTGTGAGAGGCAGGGCCTTGTAATGCATATTTGGTCCTTATCTCAGTTACTTTAGCTCTTGAAGTTTGCTGATTACAGCTTGTAGCCACCAAGTCTTGTCCTGCACTATTATCTCGAACAAGAATTTTCCGTGTGGCTTGCCTTGGCTGTGCTGCTGTAGGAGAGGAGAAAGGCTAGACGGGAACGTGAGTTTATTTAATATTCTCCCACTGTTTTAAGTCGCCCTTTTCTTGCCTTGGCATGTTTTCCAGAAATGTTTGTCATGTTTCTAACCTAAGTTGTTTTTCCTTTTTATACACTGGAAAGAACGCTGGATTTACTAACAGTTTTTTCTTAGTCTGTTCTTTTCCTTCTCTACCTTCCTCAATTTCTCTCGGTTTCTTGCTTTCAACTCCTGTTTGGCCAAGGTAAATGTCTGTTCCAAAAAACAACGTCCTGACAGAGGTGGGAACTAAACTGCCACATTGTTTTTGAATTAAAAACAATGTGCTAAAGTCTAAACAGTTCTTTTCAATTTAAAGATCTTCCGTCATTTTTTTAAAGGAAGAAAAACACTAAACTTTGCTTTAACTACACTATCAAGTGTGCTTCCTTTCTTCCTTTTATTTATTTTCTTTTGCTTTGACTCTAGTGCTAGAGTTCAGTTAGACAGTCTTCTCAAGAGTATCGCACATGGACAATAACAATGACACCTCCGTTTTCTGTTAGGAAAGAGGCCTGTCCGCTGCTCTGAAGAAGAGGGGAAAAATACCAGAAATCAAATAAGGTTTTATTACTTATGTTTATAACACTAGATCAAGTTGAATTTATCTTAGCATTAGATCATTACATGAAATAAGCAGATAAATATAATTTTATTTATTTAAACATTTCTTAGACTGATTTGCTTTTATTTTGCTTGGATGAATGTTTGCTGGAATGCATGTCTGTGCCATCACCCTGGTGCCAGGGAGGTCAGAGGAAGGCATCAGATCCCATGCTACTGGAGTTATGGATGGCTGTGACTCTCTGTGGAGGTGCTGGGAACTGAACCTGGGACCTCTGCATGAACAGTGAATGATCTAAGTGTTGAGTTACCTCTCTACCCCAGGTAGACAGAATTTTAGTTAGGAGGCCTGTTTTCTCTGACATGTACTTTGGCATATTGAGAGTTTGGTGTGTTGTGGTGGTTTCTGTTCTATTTAATGCCGTGGCTTGCCGAACAGGCATTAAATTGTAAAAGTGTTTTTGCTAACTTTCATAGGTCAGAGAAAAGTCTTTGTCTGTTCTCGGGGTTCCCTCCCCTCTTCTCCTAGCCCACGTCGACACTGTACGGTGGCCAGGACAGGAGTGGTGATGCTGCTGTACTCAGTGGGCAGTTCGCTGTCTTCATTCCTCCTGATACACAGCTTTAGTTGCCAGTGCCCTGGGAAATGTGGCTGGCCACTCCTCCCAGAGATGACTACCTGATTAAAGAATTAAAATGCCTGCTGTCTTCTGGCTCCAGTCTGTGGCTTGGCCCCCTCACAGTGGACTCCAGTCAGAGTCCACTAGCCAGGATTTAACCGCTGCTGGTTGGCAAGGTGACCCTTGACTTTCAGTGGAGAAACACTTTAATAGTTCAGACATACTTGGTAAGATGCCATCTTCCATAATTTGAATTCTGATTGATGAGGGAGGAATGGTGTTCTTGTTCAGCTAGGGAGGTGTTATTTGAACTCCCACCCTCTGAGGGTTATAATTGACCTGACAAGTTCGCCCTGATAATTTCAGGTTTAAATGGTTTGAAGTGTTGAGAGAATGAAAGAGACTTGCTCTAGGGGTGTTGTTATGCACAGGCCTCTTCACTAGGTATGTAAGTTATCCACCCCCCCTACCCCAGGACCAGAGTCAAGGAGGTCCTATTGAGTAGTCTTCTCATTTCTTTCTCTGTAAGATAGTCAGGGGGCAGATTTATCGGTGTGTATTGCTCCAGACAGGAAGTATTTTTCAAGATGGTTTTCATAATGATCCACAGTATGCACAATAAAAAGCAAGTGTGTATTTATTTCAAACAATCATGACCTCGTTTATTGTTCTTTGGTATTTGCGGCAGAGGGCATCTAAGATCCATCTAAAATGTGGGACCTTGTATAATCTCTTGAACAGTATAACCAAACAACTGTAGATTTTGAGTCCAGAATTATAAGTCACCTGTCCAGTGTCTCCTCAACTTTCTGATCCTTCCCCCAGTGGCTTGAGAGCACACGTTTCTTCAATCTAGACACAGTGATAGAAACAGACCCTGTCAGTTTGCCACCTCAGCAGCACTCTGTTGATCCTCTGCTGCCTCTGGAAAGCTGCAATCTTTAACCGGTCTCGCCTCTAGTCTTGCAGAGATCTCTTTGTGAAGGCAGCCTGGCAGCTTTTCTGAAACTTTTTTAGAAAAGCCTGAAGTTTTTCTAATGACACCATTGCCCTGGGCTGAAGTTGTTGGTTCTGCTGCAGTTCCTTTGCTGTGGTAATGCCCAGGCCTTGCCTCTCGGCTCACCAGACTTCATCATGTGGCATTACCACATCTATCCAGGGGACTGGTTGCCACCTTCCTCAGTCAGCCACTGCCTCAGCTTTGCTGGACTTTTGTGTTTCCAGCTGTCCCTGAGACATTCCGGGCTTTTGCACATACTTAAGCCCCTGCATGAATTCTTGGCCTTCCTTATCTATCTCTACACATATACTAACTTCTGCTTATTCTCATTCTCCTCTCTGTCAGCCACTTCTGGACTCCATCACCAGCGCAGACCTACTGTGCTAGCCTTTAGCGTACGGTATGCTGGCCTGGCCACACTTCGATGTACTTACTATGTAGTTGTTCATTTTCTAGTAGCCCGTGTGTGTTATTAGTGGGTCACGTACACTGTGACTTCTGTGAGTTCCAGGTGCTTTTACTCCCATGGGATGTCCTTGCATATAAAATGTAAAATCAGGTGTGGGAGCATGGATGTATATTTTCAAAACTTGAATAGCGGTGGCAGGATGATTTCAAATGGGAAAGCAGTGTGGGACTACAGAATGAGTTCCAGGCTGGCCAAGGATGCATAGAGAAACCCTGTGTCAACAAACCAAAGCCAAGCAAACAGAAAATGAAAAATTAGGTAAGGGTGTGTCTTAGTTAAGATTTCTATTGCTGTGAAAAGGCACCATGACCCCGGCTCTTACAGGGATTTTTTGGAGTGACTTGCTTATAGTCCAAAGGTTTAGTCTATTAACAGGATGAGAAGCAAGGAAGCATGCACGCAGATGTGGGGCTGGAGCTGAGAGTCCTTGTTTCATGATCCAAGGCACAGGAAGTGAACTGAGACTCTGAGCATATATAAAACCCCAAAGCCTGCTTCCACAGTGACACACTTCCTCCAACAAGGCCACACCTCCTAATAGTGCCACTCCCATTGGGGGCCATTTTCTTCCAAACCCCTACAGGGTATTTGCCTAAAGTCTGAAGACCTCAGTTCAATTCCTGGAGTAAATGCTGAATAGGGCAAACCAACTCTTGCAAATTGCAAAAATGTATGAATGCACACACACACACACACACACACACACACAGGAGCAGAGTAAGCAAAAATATATTTTGCAATATAAATATAATGTCATGGTCACCAAATACTGTCCCTTTTGTGTGAATGGGTACACTGACTGTTCAATGAACAGAAATACTTTTCAGATAAAAGTTGACAACTTTATGTCAGCTGATATATCAGGGCAAAGACCAGAAGGTCATGTAGCTCTTCAGTTCTGTGGCACTTTTGTAATATTCCAGTGTAGCTCACAAGCTGTTCTAAGATGTTATTGTTTAGAATAGAACAATTTTCAGAAAATTAGAAGGATGTACTTAAAACATACAAATGTTTACTACATTATATATGTTTAAGAGACTACCTTCTATATGTTTTAGAGCAAGAAACATTGAGATGTTTATGATTTCAAAAATATGTTCCTTGAGCTGGCTTACTAACAAGCAGGTTTCTTGGGATGTTTCTGTATAGAGAGGAGAGAGGTCTGTGTAAGGTTAGGAGGCGGTTTTGCCCAGGCACGGGACATTTAGCTGTGTCTGAGGACAAATTTCTCTTGCAGCATTTAGGGGGAGGTAATATCAAGACCCAACCTCCTGTGTTGCACAGCCAGCCTCACAACAAACCATTGCCTGGCCCTGGCTCCCGGGCTGTCACTATCCCATGGTGAGCAGCCCTTTGTGGAGAAATCCCTCATCAGGCTTTGTTCCTGTCTTTGCTCCCATGTGATCTGTTGTGTTTATCTCCCATGATCCCACCAGAAGTTATAGTTCTGATGCAGAGTTCAGTATATCCCTGGAGTCAAAGCATTTCTTCACTTTGGTCATATTGACAAGAACAGTCATTTAAGTGGCTGAATTTTGAACACTGCAGGTTGAGAGAGATTTTATGTGCAAGGCAGAACCTCTGTCCAAAGAGATGTTGTCCTTCGAATCATCACCCAAATATTCATTTTGCCCCACTCTCTCTAGAGCACAGGCTATTGTTGTCTGGGGGGGTGGGGGAGTGCTGAGTCATTTATCCACACTTTTTATTACCTCTTGGCTGGAAGATCACCATTCATTGTTCATAAGTCGCCCAGCTTGTTTACTTTTTATAAATTACATGTAATCAAGCCCTCTTGCAGGTCTGGCTACTGTAATTGGCAGTCGCCACAGAGCCGGGCCAACGAGTCTGCTTTTGTGCTGATGTTTCTTGTTGGGTGCAAGTTCTACCTGCTGGGCTTATTTGTCTCTTTCACCTGTATTTTAAATGGAAAGTAAAGAGACCCGGCACGGGTTCTCAGATGGGATGTGATCCATAGTTAGGCTTCATAGAGTCCTTGTCCTTTAGTTTGGGAAAATGAAAGATTTGAAGTTGTATTCCTCAAATTTCCATGTCTATGATGTCATCTGTGTCACTTCTAAGATGCTGTTTTCATTTCCTTCCCCATCTGATGACTTTCGGATATAGATAAGGGTCCAGAAACTTAAACAGAAAACAAAAGTGAGCAAAACAAAAAGCAAGTATTGTGCTGGCAAGAATGCTGAGCAGTAAGAAGCAATGCTCGCTGCTCTTCCAAAAGACCTGGGCTTTGGTTTCAGCACCCACATCAGGTGCTCACCTCCAAGGGATCTTACTTCATGACTCATGGGACATATGTACACATGCACATAGATAAAAAAGGAAACTTAAAAAGAAACTCAAATATTTATGTATTTTGTGTTTATCTGTGGGGCTTGTAGATATATATTTTTGTATATGTGCACACATGTGTGTACTGGTACTAATGGAAGATAAAGGTCTATGCCAGTGTCTTCAGTTACTGCCCATCTTATTTATTTTATTTTATTTTTTGATGCAGGATCTCTCACTAAACTGAACTGTCTAGACTGGCTGGTCTGTAGGGCCCTAGAACCCCCCTGCTTTGGTTTTACAGCATTAAAGTTACAGATGTACACTGCCACATCTGGCCCGTTCTTTCTTTATTTGTTTGTTTATTTATGTGCCTGCTGGGGATCAGGTCCTCGTATGGCAAGCCCATTACGGCTGAGTCACTTCTCCAGACCTAGAATCCCACAGTTAGAAATCTGACCAACCCTGATGATTTGATGCAGGGGGCCGCAGACAATACTTGGGGAAATACTGATTGTGGTGCAAAGGGAAAGAGAAAAACAAAAAATCTAATAAAAACAAATATTCTTTACCATGGAATGGGAAGGTAGAATCAACCCCAGAACCACTTCTTGTTTCTTTGAGAAGAGGAAAACATGGGATCTTTTTTTGTTTTGTATTTTCTGGTTGTGATAGACATCAACTTATCCCTCTATAAGGATGTACTTAGAAGATGACAAAACTAAAAGAGAATTTTCAGGATGGTTAGACCATTAAAAAGTACCTAAGTATCGCTAAGTCCTGAAAAGATGTTGAATCAGAGAAGGTATTAAGTTGGCATCCACTGTACGAGAGTTTGTGTCCATTCAAAAGAGGATCAGACTTTGTGGATGGCTTGGACATGGGGAGGACAGATGAAGGGGTGAGATCCTTACCACCAAGACTGGTTATTCTGGTTACAGGATCTGAAAGAGGATTAGTAAAGTCACATTTCCTGGAATAACTTTCCCACTGCCTTTTGAAGATACATCTGGCTTGTCCTACTTTTTGGTCTTGAGATGAGATTGGTTTAGAAAGAACTCCAAACTGGTTGTTCAGCGACAGACAACTGTTGTTTATATCTGTGTATAACCCAAAGTCCACACTAGAGAACGAGAGCTCAAGTATCTATTGTACTAAATCAACCAGGTAAGAATGGTTGCTTAGTCCCAGTTGGAGAATGAAGTTTCCTTCCTCATGGACTCAGTCTTCATCTAGAAAGCTGGTTTTTGTTGTTGACGACATAGTATTTCCTTTGGTTCTGTTCAGTTGCCTCACAGAGAGATAGTGACCAAAGATTAATAATGATTTGAGAGATACATATAATGTGATGGGTGTCACCCCCATTATCAAATCATCCATCTTAATAGCTCCATCCATCTCGGCACCAACATCTTTGCTTTTTTGCTCTCAACACTCTTTAGAACTCTTATGGCAGTAAAGTCAGGCGATTTTGCTTCTTTTCCCCTCTAGCCTACCTTCCATATCCCCTCTCCTCCTCCTCTTATTTACCCAAGAACACTTTATCCTCTTAATGACCATGCCCCTCTGCCTACAATATCTCCAAGTGTCTTCATATCTGCTCTGTAAGTGTTGAGGATCATTGTTGTCATTATGGGAAGTAGAGGCCACACCCGTGCACTGCTCAGAACACGTGAGTTGGGTCAGTAGATCCTTAGCGGCTGAAGCGGACAGAAGGGTTATTGCTGTGTGCTGGTGGTGACCCAGAGCCAGCTTCTTCTGCTGATGCTGGTAACCCGGGAAGTCGCTCTCCACGATTCCACTCTTCTCTAGGCAACGAAGGCCAAGCACACACAGGAGTGCTTTCTTCTCCCAGGTGACTTTAAACCCTTGTCTTTTGATGCTGCGGTGGTCATATACTTGCTAGGTGTTTCTTGTTGGCCTTCATAGTCCTAGTTTTATTTTTGGAGCCTACTCTATTCCATATACATTTAACATAAAAGGTGGAGGTTTTCAGTTGCCCCAGAAAACAAATGGTACTGCTTACAGGGGGAAGCCTCATCAGGAAGTCATCTAAATGTAACTGAAAAATGATGGCTTATAAACTATCAGTCAAAGCATTACCACTCATTATTCTTTTTGGAGTTTATCACAGAGATAAAAGGTTATAAGATATTAGGTTAGCAAATTTATTGACTTTGTAAGCTACCAAAGAGAAATGTTCTCTCACCTCCTTCTCCCCACAAATAGGGTCTCATGTAGCCCAGGGGGAACTATTTCTTTGTTAGAATTATTGTTGAACTATAATGTATTTAGCCCTATAATATTTATGTTTTTATAGCTACCTATATTTGAATAGAATATGAATTTAGACTGACTTGCAGTTCATACTCTGTTGATATTTGATTTTAGGTAATATTAATTATTATTTTGAGACAGAGACACGGTCTCACTGTGTAGCTAGTCACATGGTCACAGACTCAACAAAGATCTTCCTGTTTCTGTCTCCCAAGTGCTGGGATCAAAGGCATGCTCCACTATGTCTGGCTTAGGTCATAAATCTTAATATACCCAGCATATTTAAATGTTTAAAAATCTATATAACCCAGTAACTTTTTTTTGCTTCTAAGTTTATTACTTACTTAGATTATCCACCTGCAAATGTACAACAGAGTTTAACTAAATCAGAAACTTGTCCTTGTTGGTGGTCCGTTCCTATAGCTTGGATTCAATTTGCATAAAATGAGTGAAGCAGGGAAAGAGCAGATGTCAAGTAACTTTTAAACAAGGAAGTTAGTTATTTGGAGAGAAATGTGAGCTCATACCAAGGGCAGCTTGGGCTGGATCTTCAAACACTTTTTTGGAGTAAGTTCTTGTCCTGAGCACAGTCCTGTCTGTCTTCTCACAGGATTTCTTGTTTTTATAAACCACATGTTTTCTAAGTCTGAGGTGGCTATCAGAGCACCTTTAAGTAAAAGAAAAAGATTGAAGAAACAGATAAAGTGTAGGGACTGGGTGAAGGTGCAGTCAGCAAAGGGCCTCAGAACCCTATGATGCTTCCTGCTTTTAACCCCAACACTGAGGCCCCAGAGACTGATCCCAGGGCTCACTGACCAGCCTGTTCTTCGTGCCATACTCCAGGCCAGTGAGAGACACTGTCTCAGGGAACAAGATGGATGGTGACGTGTGTGTGTGTGTGTGTGTGTGTGTGTGTGTGTGTGTGTGTGTGTGCGCGCGCCCATTTTTCTCATTTTAATGAGTAGAGAAAAATATTATTATTCTTTCTTATCCTTTTTGTTTTCTTTTAAGGCAAGGTCTTATTAGGTAGCCCTAGTTGGCAGGAAGATCTCATTCAGATCAGACTTGTGACAATTCTTTTACATTGTGGGTGGGCACTGCAGACATGTGCAGCTATGTGCAGCATTTTCTTTTTCTTTAGAGACAAAAGTTTAAACTGTTGACAGATTGGCCTCCAACTTCCCGTGGAATCTCACTGCATATTCCAGAGTAGTCTCCAGGTAGACCTCCAAAATGCTGGGGCTGTGAGTACGTCATGACCAGCTTTCTTCCCACATCCCCAACCCTCTTCCTATTCTTAATGAGAAAGATGAGGCCTATAGGAAATGTAAGCCTAGGAAAGACCACTTGTTCCAGCAATCAGAGCTGGACCAGATGTCCAAGTGGAGGCTCCTCCCAGCCTGTAAATTCTTCTATTCTCAAAAACTGCTCACTTCTAATTTTTACATTTGAGAAGAGCTCTTTAGGTGCCACCAAACAGTTGCAATCTTATATATCCATTCCAGTTTGCCTCTTTTATTTGTTAAATTTGTGTGTGTGGGGGGGTAAACTGCCCCAAGTTGTAGAGTAGACCACTGGAGCCCAGGCTCTGAGCTCTTGGGAGTTAATGCAGCAGAGGAGAACCTCCAGCTTTTGATCTTGGTCTCTTCTCTAACGATGGGATTGCAGGCATATGCCTCCACACTCAGTGTCAGCCACGCAGTAGTTCAGAAGTATTAGTGCTACTCATTGCTGTGTGGCTCATCTTCGGCATCTCCTTCCAACCTCCATGGTGCATCCCAGGGGCTCTGGACAAACACATTTGAGGAAGGTTTGCACCTCCATGGTGTTTGTACTCTCACTGAGGTAGGAAGTTAGTTTTACATGGAATTGCTCACCTAACCCACACAGATGATCCTACTGTAGTATACTTTTGGAAATCCCACACACCTTTCTGCCCCTGAGGAAAAATTTCTTCCTGCTGCTGGATTCAGTGCTATGTTTAATCTTGAGCATACAAGAATGAGTCACCTTGGAGAAGTGTGCAATCACACTCATTCCTCCCAGCTTCACTACAGGTTTTGAAATTGAAATCTGTGAATAATCTTGGCATGTGAATAAGGTCTAACACAGAGACTGCTCTTAAAGCCTGGGGAAGGTGGTGAGGTTAATCTTTTTTCTTTCTGTATTTCTTTTTTCCTTTCTTCTTCTTTCTTCCGTCTTCCTTTTTTCTTTTTCTTTTTTCCAGTGCTTTTTAATTCTGCTGCAAACAGAGCTGTATAGCTTGAGCTCTGGACTGCAGGCTATGACTGGAATGTCTGTTCAGACAAGAAAACAAATGTTTTTCTGGGGAGGTGGTGAGAAGGAGGAGCACACACAGTCTGAGTTCTCAGATGTAGGCTAATAGAGCTCAATGACAAATAGTGTTGGGATTTTACTCTGTCCCCAAAAGACAGACTTGCTGGGTTCAGGAGATACTGTTGAGTGCGTATCACTGTTACAGGGATGTCCCTGTCACCATTATAGGCACAGTATATAAGTTCTGTTTCCATTTCTTCATTTGTAAAATTTCACTGACAATTATTTTAAAAGTTTGCAGTCCTTTTCCGGAGCCTTGAAATCTCTAGGATAATTTCAAAGACTGTAAATCATTAATGACTTTTTATATCAGTAGAGCAAAGTGTGAAGGCCAGTGACTGATCCCCAAAAGGAAAACCTGGAGCTGTTCCCCCTAAAAGCTTGTCTTAATCTGACAGTTGCCCAGCTAGTCTCCCACCTAGCAAGTGTCTGTGGGGCGCCTGTTTTAACCTGCACAGGTTCACTTCCCACAAAGCAAGGGAAGGAGGCATGTGTGATGTGGGCCCTGGGCTAGCCTCATTAACATATTTTGAATAACTGCATTGGAATGTGTGCCAGCTTTGCCAGGCATTTGGAAACCTGCCAGGCAGCAGTGGAAGTTTCTGAGAGGATTGTAAGGATGGGAACCTGCAATCTTTTTTTTGTTTTGTTTTGTTTTTGTTTTTGTTTCCCTTCTTGGAAGGGAAAGATTTTAGAACATGCCATGAAGACTATTGTCCACACTCTCCTAACAACCTGTTTCTGCTTTTTGTTTGTTTTGTTTTAATTCTGAACAAATTTGGATCTTCTCTTCTACCACTTTCTTTATTTGATTTTATTTTCCGTATGGGGTGTCACCGTGTAGCCCAGTCTGACTTGGAACTCAGCATGTAGACCGAGTTACACTTGAACTTTTGAGTGATCCACCTGTTCCCGTCCCCTCCCAGTGTTGGGATTACAGGTGTGTAAACCACACCCAGATTTTTTTTTTTATTTAATTTAATTTTTAAACAGTGTCAAACGAGATTGGTAATTGAACCTTTGTCCAGCGAGTCTGGAAACTTCTTCTGGGAGGAAGACTTTCTTTGAAGGTTTGTGTGTGAGAGAGAGATCATAATTGCTTGTACCAGGACAGACATGATAAACTAAGGGCCCTGTGGAGTGATTCTCACAAGATGTGGCCTGGTATTCGTGTTGGTACAGATACTTTCCTGACATTTCCTTGACAAAAGAGAAGGCTTCCAGATGTTTTCATTGGCAGTGGATTTGGGGATGTGGGGTGGTGGGTGTACAGGTGAGACACAGGTGCTCAGTTCTCATTTTAGGGGGCCGATCGATGCTCTAGTTTATTCAGAGGGAATGAAGGGTGCGTAGGGTGACTCTGGGATGAATCTGGACCACAGTGTGCTGGTTTCTGTCACTGGTTGCCCACCTCTACTCCTTCTATTTTATGCTTTTCTCCTTCCCCTGTTAGGGGCTTAACTCAAGGTTTCACACATGTGGGACAGGCTTATTGCTGGTTGCCTTCTCAGCTTGGGCCTACTCTTTGGGATGAAATGTTTCTGCTTAGTGAAAGTAGCTATGACCTATAAAGACAATGAAATGAAACTGAGTGCCTGTATTCCCAGCCCGTGACAGGTGGGGGAGGAGGATTGGGAGTTTGGGGATAGCCTAGACTATCTAGCCAAACCTTATCTATCATCATCATCATCAATACAGTATGAAATTTTTAAAAAGGTTTACATTTAGTAGGCTCATCAGAGGGCTGGAGAGTTGGCTCAGTGGTTAAGAACACTTGCTGCTCTTGCAGAGGACCGGGTTTGGTTCCCACCACTACATGGTATTTATAGCCATGTAATCCAGGGAATCTGTTGCTCTTCTGACCTGTGGCACCAGGAGGTGCATATACATGTAGGCTAAACCACTCAAACAAATCAAATAAGATACATCTAAAAAAAAATAAGCTCAGCAGAAATGGGGTCCTCCACCCATTTGCAGGCTTTTTTTTTCTTTTACCTCATCAGAACTTGTTTTTAATACTTTTTTTTTTTTTTTTTTTTTTAAGACAAGGTTTCTCTGTGTAGCCTTGGCTGTCCTGAAACTAGCACTGTAAACCAAGCTGGCCTTGAACTCACAGAGATCCACTTGCCTCAGTCTCCAGAGTGCTGGGACTAAAGGCATGTGCCACTTTAATACTTTTTTTGATAACTTGATTTCACATGGCCCAGGATAGCCTTGAACTCTTGATGCTTGTGCCTCAACCTCCTGTTTTGTCTCGTGTTAAAATCATGTGATATAGGGTATTAGAAACAGAAAAGAAAAATTTGATTATTGCTATCTAAAAAGCCTTTTGAAGAAAGGTGGACCTTATTTGGAGATGTAGTTTATTGGACTATTCTGCAGAAAGCCCTGGGTTCAATCCCTGGACCCTATAGATTGAGCATAGTGGTACACCCATGCAGTCTTAGCATTTGGGACTTTGAGGTGTAACATTAACACGCTCAGGGTTATTCTTGGCTGTATAGGGAGTTTAAAGTTAGCTTGTGCTACATGATATTCCAAGCACCCCTCCCAAGAATTCCTTTTAGAATTGAGTATCTAAGGAAGAACTCTGGCCCCATAAACTAAGCTCAGTGGTCCTCTATTTATTTACTTATTTTGAAATGGAGAATTGGAAAATTGTGTCCCAGACTGATGTTGCACTTCCTAGGTAGCCCAGGGTAGCCTCAAACTTTAACATTCCTCTGTTCCCTTCACTCTTCCAAATGTTGGGATAACAGATATCAGCCACGGTACTCAGTAGCCCAACATTTCTAACAGGTATTTTAATGAGTCATATATAGTTATATTTCAATCCTATTTGTAGCTAATAAGCTCTTAAGTTTCTAGATTGAAACCACTATTATGGCAGCTTTCTTTGGTTGAACTTCAATGTTTGACTTGTGATTTTGTCTATAATTCCTGTGATTCGTGTGTTTATATGACCACCATTTGCAATTAAGAGGATAAACACAATTTTTTTCCCTAACTTTTTTTCCCAGTGGATTTTTAACAGATTGTTAAAAAGAATTACAAGCCATTGTGATCTCCATGAAGCGAAATGAGTTGGTGAACACCTTTGAGTATCATTTCAGAAAGTCTTTGGGAATAGAGTGTGTGATCGTATTTGTGATCTTGGCATCTATGGGGGTATTTGCGAAGTGTTACCAATTTCACTGTATTGTTGCCTCTTCGACACCCAGGAAGGTGGTCTGTGTAAAATCTCCTTTTTTAGCAAGCACACGCATGAAACTAAAACAACAGTTTATTCAGGTCATAAAACAACGCTAGCAAAACTTGAGCTCTGGCTCCTGGTCCACATTTAAGCTGATAGGAAGCTTGTAGGGTAGAAGAAACTGATGACTGATGATCTCTCCAGACTGCTTTACTGTATCAGACCCAAGTTAAGAGTTATTCAGGGGGTGTGCCCAAAGACAAGCTTAAATGCCCTTTTGTCTGGAATGACAGTTGGTTCCCTGTGACTTGGTTGATGTTTGTGGCCACACACACACCTTTACTGGGGGTCAGGCTCGCCACAATTAGTGTGAAGCCACTTTCAGGCAGAGGCAGCCTTCAGCTGTCATGAGCTTTGGCTCACTCAGTGCATGTTCTGACTTGTCCGGCCCACTGGCAGATGGCTCCCTGGTACATTGTATAATTCAGACTGGCTTGGCCTGTTTGGTTGGTTTGTTATAAATTGCAGAGCTAAGTAAATATGCGATAACATTTTAAATGGTATTAGAAGTTAAACAGTATGTGAAGAGTGACGCCCTAAAGGGCCCGTGGCCAGGTGCCCAAAGACTGCCTCCTCTGGGTCAGTGTCCCTTTCCTCCGAGTTACAGGAAATACATGGAAAACTGTAGTAAGGCAGGCCTGGTCAGGTGACAACACCTTCACAGGAGACAGCCTGATACTGCAAATGCCTGGGGCTAAAAGCAGGTAGCTGCTAACTGCTACCTCAAAAGTTGCAGGGCTGGGCTGGGTTCTGCTATGTAAGATGGTATTTAGTGATGGCCATTTCTGTGTGACACTGTTCCCTCAGTTGTAGGGTTGCTTTAGAAGTTTCCCAGAATTACAGTGTCCCTGTCAACGAATGGAACGAACGTCAGTCAGCCTTGGCCGACTGACGAGTGCTCTAAGCTCTCTGGAGGACATGTACCCTTCTGCAAAGTAGAAGGCCAACGCTGACCCTTATGGGTTCACTCTCTGTCAACTGGGAACTCTTAGAGGACCTCAATTTAGCAACAACCTGTGTCGACACCCCCACCCCCAGTGAGTCACTCTTAGTTTGAAATACCCTAAAAGAGTCTCCATTTCTGTAGGTCAGACAGGTTGCAACCTGCCTGACTGCTTAGCATTGCTAGTGTTGAATGATTATAAAGAGAAGAGGAAATGGGCCCAACTGTAGCCTTGTACTGATGATCTAACTGTAACTAAGTCTGGCTCACAGACAAACCAGTCTTTTATGTGAAGAGGATTCCCCACTGCGGTCCTGCTCTGAAATAGTGGCGGAGATGATAACTTTTTTTTTTAAACAAACAAACAAACAATTCTGGAGTTAGGATGGTTTTCAAACACTTTATTTTTCTGATCTTGCTTTTTAAAAAGCACTTTCCTGATTTAAATCTGTTTCTGTTATTTGAGATTGAAAAACTGCTTTCCTATATTATAATTATCATCATCATTATTTCCCTGAGACAGAGTTTCTCTGTGTAGCTCTGGCTGTCCTGGAACTCACTCTGTAGACCAGGCTGGCCTCGAACTGAGAGACCTCCTGCTTCTGCCTCCCAAGTGCTGGGATTAAAAGTGTGAGCCACCACTGCCTTAGTGCTTTTCTCTATTGTTTTAAGAAAACATTAAAAATAATAATAATTTGTACTCTTTGAAAGTGTCCTGTTTAAGACAGAAAGCCCTTGCCCTACTCAGATGGGATTCTCTGCAAATACATCGCCACCTGTTCCATTTCTCCAGCCAGCTTTTTTTCTTGTGTCCAGGGACAAAGCTGTACCTTTGGAATTTCCTTGTGGGGTGGAATTAAGGTTTCTGTGGGTTCCCCTGATACTAAGGAGTCAGTCTGTAGTTAATACAGGTGTCAAACCCAGAGATGTACGTGCTATGCACACTGGATGCTCACCACAGAGAAGCTTTCAAACATATATAGAGAGCCCCTTGGGACTTATGGGAATGATTGGGAAAGATATTAAAATGGCAAATGTGTCTTGAAAAAGAAGAAAGTGTCCTGTTTATAAAATTTCTTTTTTTGCATGTATGTCTGTTTTCTCTCTCTCTGTCTGTGCGTGTGTGTGTGGGGGGGACTGGCATGCACGTAGAGGTCAGGATAATTTGTGGGAGACTGTACTCTCTCCCTACCATGTGTATTCCATGGTTGAATTCAGTTTTTCAGGCTTAGCCTCAAGTGTGTTACCCACTGACCCATCCTGCCAGCCCCGCTTAGCTCTTTTCTGTGCTGATGAACTGAGGGTTGGCAAACTTTCCAGTGGGTAACTGTCAGAGGCCAGAGTGGGAAGTAAAGTTGGGGTTGGGATGAGGCTTCTCTGTGGACAGCCAGAGCAGGGGATGGTTGGCCACTTGCGCTCCCTTTCCTGGAAGTCCCCTCCCCAGACCCAAGCTTTCCATCTTTTGACTAAAAACAATATTCTTGCCAGTTGTCTCTTCTCAGAATCCTCGTGCTCGCTTTCAGAGGAGCGTTTTTCCTGGGCCAAAGTTCTGTTTTTTATGTGACTTCTTGTAGCAACTTGAGTCTTACCAAGAAGCCTTTTTAAAGTACATTGCTAAATGTTTTGGTAATAAACCAAAAGGAACATTTAGTAGAGACTTTTGAACAGGTTAGTTATGGTGACTAGCGCCCTGTCCATGGTGACTGAAATGAGACTAACTGTTGCTGTAGTTACACACTTTTCCCTTCGGATTTAGTCTGAGTTCCATCGAAGCTTGTTGGTGCTCTGTCCTGGTGGTCACCAGAAGCCTCTGCTCCTGACACCCATCAGTGGAGCAGCATCACTGTATGACACACAGAAGCTAGCTGAAGCTTTAGGGCTGGACATGTAGCTCAGTGCTAGAACACATTGTCAGAGCTTGGATGAAAACCCAGCACTGAAAAGAAAAGAAAAACAAAACACAAAAGACCAAGCTTCTGCTTGTTTGTTTGTTAGAGAGCTTTTGGTGTGACAAGCTGTCAAACACACAAGAATGATTTTTTAAATGTGTGTCTCTCTGTAAATGTATGCTATATGTGTGCAGGAGCCTGCAGAGGCCAGAAAAAGGCATCAGATCCTCCCAGAACTCAAATTGAAGTTGGATGTGGTTGCTGGGAATTGGAGCTCAGTCCTCTGTAAGAGCAGCAGGTGCTCATAACCACTGAGCCATCTCTTAGCCCTTAGACACTTTTCAAAGGAAGAGCAGTGTTGCATTTCTCCATGTGACTAGTAAAAACAGATTTTATTTTATTTTTTAAGTTTTTGATTCTTTTCGATTCAGGGTCTTGTTTTTGTAGCCCAGGCTAGCTTTGCATTTGCAGTTTATTTCAGTCTGGCCTCCACACTGCATCTTCCAGCCTCAGCTTGATCTGTGTCAGAGATTATCACCATTAAAGCACTATAATAATATATTCATCATTTAATTAATTTTAAGAAATGCACATAACCTCTTGCTCAGCAACTTATGGACTCTGACTAAAACGATTCATTGCATGTGTTTGCTCTTCAAACTTAACAGTGGCTTTGACCAGAGCAGCATGGCATATCCATTAGGAATCCAGGTTGTTAGCAACAGACGGACGTCTGCGTTTTAATCGGAGAGGTTCCTTCTTCTTTCCTTTCTCTTTCTCTCTCCCTCCCTTCCTTTTTTTTCTCTTTCTTCTTTCTTCCTCGCCCCCTTCTCTTTCTTCTCGTCTTCTGGGGATGAATCTTAGGTAGCTCACAATCTTTCTGGGAATTCTGAGTGCCTACCATGGAGGCTTGTCACCTAGAAACAACATAGCTAGACTGGTCCAAGAAACATATCACAAACACCTTGTGGGCCATGACCATAGGTCCTACATCTTACATTGCCCTCACCAGTGACATGAGACAGTACCACCACCCTGACTGCCTCCACTCTAACCCCTGACACAGATTTTTCATAGAGTTCTCATGATACTTCTTAATTTAGGTAAATTTTAAAATGTCATTTATTTATTACAGGGCAGGGTAGACATAAGCATGGCACAGTGTGTGTATGGAAGTGAGTGGCAGTTTGAGACTCAATTTTCTTCTACTTCCCACCATGTAACCAGAGAAAAAAGGTTATTAGGCTGGGTGGAAAGTGCCTTTACTCGTGATTGAGAAGCCAGTGAACTTCCTGGGCAGAGCCAAGGGGTGGATCTTGTACCTACACTTCACTTAGAGAGTCACTGGGAAAATGATTATCCAGGGCTTTCACTTTTATAGTATTGACGATTTTCTAACATGGGAAGGGGAACTTAGATACTGGGGAACACACAGATATCAACTCCATCACATGTGCGATGTATTAGATAACAGAAAAATCATATCTCCATTACATGTGGCATGTGGCAGCATGTAGAAAACAAATAAAGACAAGCTGCAGTCTTACAGTACTTTATAAAGGAATATGAGGCCAGTGAGATTGTCTGGGAGGTACAGGAGCTTGTTTGTGAAGCTGTGGAATCGAGTTCAGTCCTCTGACCTCTGCCCACCCATGCATGACCTGACACAAGCAATAATTTGAAAAATATAAAATGTCTGTTAGTAGTAATGAGAAAAATGTAGTGAAACTGATAGTCTTCAATACTCTCATAATAGCATACACAAACAGAAGAAGCTATTATATGCTGGTCAGCTGTGGGACTTGGGGCAGGGGTGCCTTACACAAAGGCTTACAAAGCGAAGGAGGGGACACAGTGGTCCTCTCTGGTGGCTGTCCTGTACTGCTCAGCCCCTGCCACTTCCTCTTGGTCTCTTACACAAGCCTGGAGCTCCAGTGGGCACCTCTTCTAGGGTGTCAAACCTTACAGTTCCCAGACTATAGCCTACTGGAACTTGGAAGGTTCAGTGATGTGCCTGGGCTTACCCACTTTCTCAGTCACTCCCAGGCCCTTCTTGAGACCTGAAGCCGTAGGGTAGTGCAGAGCCATGGTGGCCCAGCGACTCCCCACTGGCAAGCCCTCCAGAGAGGCCAGGTTGGATTTGTTTGTTTGTTCTTTTCTGTAATTTGTAAAACCACTCTGAACAATAGACACATTGCTCCCTTCTTTACACAGGAAACTGATGGTCAGAATAGGTCCCCAGCTCACACACTGGAATGTGGCAACAGATTCAAAGACATTATTTGTCTGCTCCAAAACCTTGCTCTGGCCTTTGAATCAGCCTTTTCTGCACAGCAATATTTTAGAAGAGTACAGATGACCTCCTTGACTTATGAGTACACAGTTTCTAGGGTTGTTTCTGCATGATGTCCAAGATCTTATTTTTATCAGAAATTGCAAGACCATGCCAGTCTCCAGAAAGTGACAAGGGCCAACTCTGGATTCTGGAGTCACAGGCTGTGAAATGGAGTCCCCATGCTTTGGCTCTAGAGGAGGTTGCTCAGAAGGAATCCATCCATTCCATGAGAGAGGAGGAAGCCACCAGAACACTGGCTCAGGGGCAGCTTAGACTAGAAGGAACCATCAAAAGATTGTTTCTGACTTGGCAGGAAGAGGCCCGGGATGGGAACCTGTGAGGAAGCCAGAGCACACTTTTAATAGGAAAATGGAAGGCAGCCATGGGCTCGGGAGAAGGTGGGGTGAACTGGTCAAGCAGGAAGTCGATGTTGTATAATTTGCTGTTCTTCCAACCCTCTCTAAGTCAGCCAAGAAGTGCAGTGATTAAAACAAACCACCACCCAACAAATAAACAACAACAGCACCCTACCTTATTCTAGGACAGGCACAATGTTGTGCTTGGATTTTTTTAGTGGTTTTTCCAGTGGGGCCACTTTTGGTCCCCTGTGGCCTTGAGTGCTGACTCTGGATGTTCTAGGTGAACTAGGATGTGCCCCCTCCCCACCCTATGCTGCTGTTTCCGGTGGTTGGTCCTCTGGTAAGCATTACTGGTCTCTTCTACATCTCTTACTGAGAGGCCAGTCTAGCACCTCCCTTCCCCCGTAGGCCTTGTGCTCACTTCAGTCCAGTTCCCATCTCTGCTTGTCCAGACCAAACAAATAAATAAATTACAAAATAGAAATGGTAGGTTTTATGCAAAAACTATGGCATTTTTGTAAGGGACTTGAACTTAGAACGAGCCCCCTCCCCATACACCCTGGAAGATGCCAAGGCACGATCATAGTGCAGGAAATAAGGAGTATGTTCTTGAAAGCCAAGGATGCAGTTGGGTCTACGTTGGAACATCTTGGTGACTGGAAAGTTAGGTATCCTGAGGGGCATCTGTCTCGGCTGGGCTCTGAGTGGATGTGCTGCTTGCTTCTGATTTTAGGTGCAGCCTCAGCTTATGCATTGTGATTTCAACCCAGCTTCTCTCCATTGTCCTATGGTCACGAGGAGCCTTCCTTAAATCCCACTGAGTTTCATCACTAGCTGTCCTCTGCCCCACCCCACAGCTTTGCCAATCATTATTTCCCCATGCTAGTTGGAATGAAGATCTGTTTAAAGAGATGTACGAGGAGAAGGGACACAGGATAAAACCTCTCCCCGTGCCTATATTTGAGGATCTGTTTTTGTTCCCTTCTCTCTTCACCCTGATGATGGGCGGAGCACAGACTGAGAAGAGGGGGGAACTGACTTCCCCGATGATCCCCTGTCCTCTGCTGCCTGCCTATTATACACCTCTCTCACATCACCCCTCCTGTTTCTAGCCCTTTAGACTTTTTTCTTTCTCTGTTAGCAATCATGTCTAGAATGGGGTGTGACAGATAGAAGGTCTCAAAATATGATTGGTTGGGACTAAGGATGTTGCTCTGTGGTACAACCTGTGCAGACCATTTGAGGCCCTGGATCCATCTTCAACACCACCAATAAATCAATAAATCTTGCTTGATGAGTGAGCAAAGAGCAGGAGGAGAATTGGAGACAGCCATTTCTCTGTGCTTGCCCACATGTTCCCCACACTAATGAAGGAGGCTTTCTCCTGGAGAGCATTGGAGATGGTTCCCACACTAGGGTACTAAATAATTTCTGTATGGAACGTTTTTGTACGTGTGGTGTTTAGTGTTTCTCAGCTGCTGGTTGAAGAAGTAAACCATAGTGGCTATTGTTTCTATAGGAACATGCATTCTGAGTTGTGATGAATCCATTGCTTCTAAGCTCTAGATGAGAACTTCTCAGTCAGTGGGGGTACATGGAAGTTTCTGTCCTGCCAGCAACTCCCAAATACCCAGCAACTGCTTCCCAAATTATTACACAGAGGCTTATGTTAATTACAAATGCTTAGCTGGTAGCTCAGGCTTACTACTTACTAGCTCTTACATTTAAATGAACCCATAATTCTTATTTATGGTTAGCCACATAGTTTGGTACCTTTTCTCAGTCCGCCATTCTCATCTTGCTTCCTTCCTCTGTGTCTGGCTGGTGACTCTTCCTTCCACTTCTTTTTCCAGGCATGCTCAGTTTGACTTTCCCACCTAACTTCCTGCCCAGTTACTTGTCTGTCAAACTTTTTATTAACCAATGAGAATAATAGATATTCATAGTATAGAACAGGATTGTTTTACAGCAAGTGGGGACCTCCATCAAGTGCCTCTTGTTCAGCTTTTATCCACTTCTTCTGTAAGTGAACAGGCCATTGCTTTGCTGAAAGACCAGAGCCAGAGGACTCTTTTCTCCAGAGATTAAAAATTATTACATTAAAATGAAATTCCTTCATTATATATGGGTAGTTCATTTCAAATGTATTTATCATGTGCCTAGCCCATGCTCGATGATGGTGTAGGAAGGATTCACACCTGAATAAAAGACTCTACCTTGCACAGGTCAGTGTGAGATTTCATGGAAGTAAGAGTTAAGTATAGCCTAGAAGATCATTTTCAGATGTGATGTGCTGATTCTGTGGCTTTTGAATTGCTTTATCTGTTTGCCTATTTTTCTTGACTTATGTGGTTCTATTACCAAATTGATTTTTAGATAGTTGATAGATTTTTTTGCACTTTGATAAGCCTCTCTGCCACGCAACAATCCCAATCAGACAAATGAGAAAAAGGCCAGGTTTACTGGGTACAGAGCAAAGTAATCCTGGGTGAGCGCTGAAAAGGGGGTTGGGGGGTGAGTCACATGGCAGATATGGCCGCCTGGCCTTAAGTAACCTGTAGGTGTGGTCTTGGGCAGTCCCAGGGAGGGGCTGATTTTTGTGGACCTTCCCTCAGGGGCAGGTGTCTGGAACCCCCTAGGTTAGCTCCAGGGGAGGAGGTCACTGTTTGGGCAGTCCTCAAGGGGGCAGCATCAGGGGAGAGAGGGGTTGGGCTTTACTCAACTGATATAAATGTGGAATGACAAAGACTTAAAGCCAGATATATTCACTTTAAAAGTCATGCGGTACTCTATAAAGATTAATACGTGCATGGTAAGAATATATACTTTTGCCTTTTTAAAAAAATATGTCTTCCTGTGGTCTTTGTACTTTTGGCAACAATTGTGTCATTCTTTCATTTCACCTTCATATGTGTACACTCACTCATGCACACACACAGCAGAGTATTTCTTTAGATTCAGATATGTATTTGAGTGTTTTAGACTTCTCAAGATCCGCTACCCTGTGTATCTTCCACTGCTGTGCATCTCTGCAGTACTGGGGGAGGGGATGTGGGCATCTTTCACAGGGAAAAGTCTGCTGGTATTTACAAAATATAGTTAAGATTTCCTAAAGCATGCTTACATCAACATATTGTGACAGGTTGTGTGGAAGCACTCATTGTTTGCTCCTTCAAACTATCCTCCTCACTCCCCCCTCCTCCTCCCCCCTCCCTCCTTCTTCTCCTCCCCCTACCTTCTCCCTCCCCTTCCTCCTTCTCCTCATCCCTCCACCCCTTCCATATCCCACCACTTTTCCTTCTAGTGCTGTGGATCACATCTTCGAGCAACAGAACCTCTTATTGGTGGGTTGTTTTTATTTCTAATAAGGCCTGTAAATCAAATAGTGTGACTGCTCCTGGCTAGTGAATTGATGCACACTTCTTCCCAGGACCTGGAGAGAAGCTGCCACTGTTTCCCTGCTTTGGAGGTTTCATTCACTGAGTGCTGAGTCTGCATATACAAATTCCCACATCAGCAGGGAGCGGGTTTGCACCAGTAAATGTTGGGAATACATGCTTCTTGTTTTCTGTGTCTTCCTGCGGTTCCACGCTTCTGTAGCAATTGTGTATTTGCCAGCTTGTGCACGCAGCAGCTTGCTGTTAGAGTACTTTTTAGTTCTCTAAAACTACTGATAAACTACATATTTTGCGTTTCTTATCACAGCAGTTTCTTTGAATATGAAACTTGATCGTTTTTGGAATCTGGTTCCCATAATTAGGAGAAAGTGAAACCTCACACTTGAGAGATTAGTTCTGTTCAACTGAAAGAGCAGCCCGTTAGTTATGTGCAGGAGCTGGCTTGGGTGAGGTGGAAGGGCTGAAGCCTGGGCCTGCTGCTGGCAGAAGCTCCCACACCAGGGCTTGTACATGGGAGCTGGAGCTGGAACTTGCGGAGGTGGGGCACACTTGTGCCTTCAGCCCTAGTGACTTAGTGTCCTCCACAGCTACTGTAGGTGTTTCCTTTGTCAGAACTGGCACTTAAAGCTAGCTGCACAGTTAACCAACAGTGTCGTCGACGGCCAGACTTGGAAAAATCAGCAGCCAGCCCCCAATCTCAGCTTCCTCTCCTATCTCTCTCCATTGTTGCCTCCAGGCCAAGCCTATCTGAAGCGGGCCTTTTTAGCTTGGCCTTGGCCCAGCGTAGAATTTGATGCAGCAGTGGCTGGAGGCAGGGTGGAAAGTGTCTAGCACAGATGTCCTATCAAATGGGGTAGCATTGTCTTCCACATTGCTATTATGGACTCTGAGGAGCCCCTGAGTCAAAGATGCTTGAAGTTACCCTGACAAGTATCCTAAAAACTCATTTACTTCAGCATCCACCTTTGTATATTCAAATAGAGGGAAGAAGACCCTTGTGCGTCAAGGGGTGCTCCGTTCTGCTGCCGAGGAACCCCTGCAGGAAGCTGTCTTTGCATTGGCAACTGCGTCCTCCTGTTTCCAAACCGTTTTGTTTGGTGGTTGGTTTGGTGCTGGGGAGGTGGCATCTGCTACCGTGTGCAGTCCTGTAGAGGTCAGAAGTTGCCTTGTGGGAGTCTGTTCTTTCCTTCTGCCATGCAGAATCTGGGGATCCAATTCAGGTGGTCAGCTTTGTCACCAAGTGCCTTCATTCTCTGCCATGTCGCTTTGCTTCCTTTGGAGCTGCACAAGGCAAGACCACTTCCTTACATCTTTTTCTCTCCAGACAGCTTCTTCAGTGTTTCTGTAATAGGCATCGGTTTACGAAGCTCACAGTTATATCTCGTATGGGCTTCATTTGGTCTCAGTGCCCAGGGTCAGACAGAGGCATCTCAGAGGGCAAAGACTGACATTGAGCCCAAAACCATAAAACATGATGTCTGCTGGTGCTAGCATCACTTAACTCTGGTCACAAGAGAAAACTGCTTTAAATTAGGGCCAACTCATTATGAGTGAACTAGGTGATGCAGTTGCCAAGAAGCCCCCTCCAGCCTAGGCTGTGTCATCAGCCTGTCCTTGTCCATCAGCTACGAGGTCCTGCTTGCTTTCTCCAAGCCAGACATGGAGTGTTGCAGTGATGTTTTGGAGAGACAGCAAGAAACAAGACCATGCTTAGGAGGTTCCTCCATTACAGCCCTTAAATCACTAAGAAAGCATCATGTCCCTGGTTCCTGCAGTGTTCTGGGCTTAGCCTGCCCATTTTGATCAGGTTCTTACACACATAATCTCTGTGTCTTGACTGTGTGAGTCTTTCTGCTGATAGGCAATCCCCCACCCACCCCAGTTACTGCTCCAAGAACATACCTGGTTTCTTCAGATGTGGCTTCTGTTTGATTTTCTTTCCTTGAACTCTTTTTCATTTAGTAAGGCAGATGAGGATTGAATTTACTGGGTTGTTTGTTTGTTTGTTTCTTTAAAAAAAAAAAACAATAAAAAGCAAGGGACTGATCAGGTAATTCAGTGTTTGTTAGGCCAGTTCCCTGCCATTTCTGTCTGTACAGTTTGTTCACGTATACAGTATAGTAACCTATATTTCTCTCTCTTAAAGTGTTAATTCATTACTATCTATGCTTTATTCTTTATCAAGATACTATTTTTTTTGCTAGGTGATGGAATGTACAAATTTAATTACAGCTTTTGGGAGGCAGAGGCAGGAGGGTCTCTGAGTTCAAGGCCAACTTGGTCTACAGAGTGAGTTCCAGGGCAGTCAAAGCTATGCAGAGATATCCTGTTCCAAACAAACAACAAAACAAAAAAAATTCCTATTTTTATTTGTTTACTTATTTTTAATGTGTGTGACTGTTTAGTCTTTATGTATGTATGTGCACCGTGTGTGGATGGTGCTGGTGGAGAACAGAAGAGGATGTCATGTCTTCTGGAATTGGAGTTAGAGGTGTTTGTGAGATGTTGTATGGGTGCTGGGAATTGAACTGGGGTCCATGGGAAGAACAGTTATGAGTCATCTCTCTAGCCCAAAATCCTTTTGGATATTCTCTCATCTAACCTTGTCACCTGCAAAATTGATAAGCACATTCTAAGGCTTCAAGTAGGTGATTAATAAAATTGTTTTGTTAAATGATGAAATGATACCAGGTCGACCCGATAATGCCCGTTTGTAGTTAGGTTTTCTTCCTTTAAGATTGCATTGTAGGGAGCTGGAGAGATGGCTCTGTAAGAGCGTATACTGTCCTTGCCACATGATGTCACACAAAACCAATTGTAACTCCTGTTCTAGGAGACCCCACACCTTCTTCTGGCCACCGTGGGCACCACAATGCATGTGGTGCACAGACATGCATTGCAGGTCGACATGTGCAGAAAATAAAAATAAATAAATTCCTTTTAAAAACCATAAATGACAGACAAAAAAAAAAAGTTAAATGGCATGGTAACAAGCATGAATAGTCTTGACTCTATCATCTGTGTGTTCATTTTATGCAAGTATTGTTTGTGGTGACTGCTTAGTCCCTAAAGATGAGAAGGGGCTACAGTTGAGCCCTCTTGTAACTCTTTTTCAAGGACTCAGCTCATTTCCAACTTGAAGTCCCTGCCTTGATTCTTATCTCAAAAAAGTAGTAAGGCAGAAGCTAAGTCATTTGTCTTCTGACTTTGTGAAAGCATACCACCGTTCCTGGCATCTTCCTCTTGCTTCTGGTAAACCTTAAAAGAAAGTGGGACAATGGGACAGTGGGCCCTGTGGGCCCTGCGGGCCCTGCTACCGTGATTGGCTGCTGTTGGGCTCAGTCTGGTTTATCTGACCTCCCTTCAGGAGGCGAATTCCTTTTTCCATTCAGTTTTAGTCAACTGCCAAAGCACCGGGGCATGTTTGGGGTTTAGATTTTTCACTGATGAGTTCTGTATAAGATTATGTTTTTCTCAGGTCAGTTCAATCCCTGGGATCCACATGGTAGAGATAGATAACTGACTCCTGTGGGCTGTACACAAGTGCCATGGCATGCACATGGTCCCCTCCCCTACAAGTAAGTAAGTTAACCTGGTTGAAATGGTTTTAAAGGTTACAGTGTTTTATTTAAACACTTCTTGAGTTCACTTCACTCAAGTATAATTTTGTTTGGGGCTGAAAAGATGGCTCTGTTGTTTAACGTGCCTTTTTTTCTTGTGGAGACCAAGTTCAAGTCTCAGCTATGTGGGGTGGCTTTGGAATCTGACCTCATCTGGTATCCATGAACCACCCCAGGCACATGTACATAAATAAAATAATATCAATGAATGAATTTTTAAAAGCAGAACTTAAAAATTATTTTTGCTTGGTGTCTTATTTTACAGGAGTTAAAAATTATCTATATATCACACATTAACTTTGCTTAAACAACCATCACTAATAATTGTGACTTTCTTTTGTTTGTTTGAGACAAAAAAGCTCATATTGCATGAATCCTATTTGGTATTATAATAAAAACCTGGAGCCAGATATTGGGGAAAATCTGGAATATGGGAGAAATAGAAAAACAAACCATAGCCACTTCTCACGCAGCCAGCTCTAAAGACCTGTCTCCACAAATCCTAGACTCCAAGCCTCTCTGTCCTCATCTGAGAATGGAAGTGTCAGGAGAAACTGGACTCCTCCCTTCTCTCCCTCTGCCCAGCTATCTCACTTCCTCGTTAAACTTTCCTAGAGCTGGGATTAAACCAGCCAGCTCTGCTTGTTTCTGTTAGGCTTTGAACTCACAGAGATCCAGACAGAGTGTTGGGATTAAAGGCATGTGTTACCACTCCCTGACTTGGCTCTGTGGGTGACTCTGTCCTCTGATATTCCAGACTGTTTTTTATTAAATATATGATATATCACCACAAGCTCAAGCTCACCAGCTGAGGCTGGCCTTATACTACCTCAGCTACAGACATGTGCCACATGGTTGGCAGAAAGTCACTCTCAAAGAAAAGTTATTAATGTCATCTCTTGCTTAATACAAAAGTTCACTGGAAATGACTCTTTGGAATAGAGGGCCAATGATTTCCCTTGTCTTTTGGTATAAGAACACCACCTGGTATGCACTCTCCTGGAATCTTAGCCAAGGTTTATCAACAGGATGTAAAGTTGGTAGATTTTATACCAGGTGTCCTGTGTCTGTCTTTTTAGTTATAAATGATTTTCAGTTGACTAGAAACTGTAACAGTCTTGTTCATAATTGCTCTCCGTGGCTAACACAGAGTTCATATTGTCCAGATGGGTTGATTATGAAGTACCATCGTTAGGGTAGGTCCTGGTGGGCTCTGGTCTTGCTTACTGTTTCCACCTGGACAGACTCATTTTCAGAAGTGTCGGGTTTGCAGGGACATTCCGTACCACCCAGACTGTCCCAGGAAGCAGGCTGCCCCTCCCCCCATGGATGTTCTCACTGTACTTTCCCTTTAAGACAGGTGACTTCTTGAGCTAATAGACTCAGTGATCAAGTCAAGGCTGTTATTTTTCTCAGTGTGATATTGGGTCATAGCCTCCCTTAGAAGATGACTTGGGAACAAATGGAATGATGTTATTAGATTGAAGATATTTATAACCAAGCTTTTCAGTTGGATGTATCTACTAAAATTCACTGATGAAGAAGGCACTTTAGTAATAGCTGAAGATTAATGTCCATTTAGAGTCTTAAAGAACCTGTGCATTTCTGTAAGGCTCCTGCTTACTTCATGCCCTCACTAAACACCGAACTATTCTGGTGGCCTGAAAGTGGCTTTGTATGTTTTGCTAGGTGGTGGCATCTGCAAGACCAAAATCAGACTTACTCATCCTGAGTGGCAGCACTGACTAGGAAGGATTAGGAGGTGGGAAGAAGCTCTCCTGCTGCCCTTTGACCCTTGGAAGCCTTGACATTGCTTATGTCTGGGAATAGGAAATGGGGGGAAGGCCTCAGACTCTTCCTCTGCAGTGGGTCTTGGCCTTAGCACTGCTGCCATTTTGGCCTATAACACCACTGTGAGGAATGCCTATGTTAATTGTATATGTGTAGTTGATTGTATATTGGTCTGGAATCACTAAAGGCTGTGTTATTCCCCCACCCCTAACTTGTGGCAACCAAAAATATCCTAGTCATTGCCAAATGTCCCCTGGGGACAAAACAGCCCTCAGCTTTCCAGTTAATACAAAGCAAGGCAGCCAGCAAATGATAGAGGTTCACTTTTGGAAGAGACTGGAAACCATGCAGCATGTTGTTCTGGGGCACTTGTCAACCTACCCCTACTCTGAATTAGTGATTTTGTGTGTGTGTGTGTGTGTGTGTGAATGTTGGGTTGGAAATGCATGAGTATTTGGTTTGAGTTTATTTACAGAAGATGAACTTGTTTTATTTTAAAAATTTTGCACATTTATTTATTTTAAAAATTATTTTTATTATTCTATGTGAATTGGTGTTTTGTTTGCATGTGTAACTGTTAAAGGGTATCAAATGTTAGAATTAGAGACAGTTGTTAGCTGTCATCTGGATGCTGGGAATTGAACTCAGGTCCTCTGGAAGAACAGTCAGTGCTCTTAATCGCTGAGCCATCTCTCCAGCCCCATTTATTTATTTATTATGGAGTGAGTGGATGTATGGGTGTGATGGCCTGTGTAATGGTCAGAGGCCACTTTGTGGGAGCTGATTCCCTCCTTCCACTAAGTGCGTCCTAAAGATCAAACTCAAGTCATTGGGTTGTTGGGGAACCGCCCTCAGCTGCTGAACTATCTCGTCCCAGCTGTAAGGAAGTAGATACTTATATAGGCTTACTAATGTCCCAGAAAAATTAGTGTCTAGACCCATTATTCTTTCAGTGCAAGATGCAATGTAAACATTTCCCACCTTTACATGAACCAAGCAAACTCTCTGGAAACTGACTTCTGGCATAGCCTTGTGGAACTGTCTAGTAGCTTCATGAGAATTTTGATTATTTATGTCAAGAAAGAGACAATGACCCCCCCCACACACACACAAAGAAAAGAACACCTTGGTTTTTTCTCTCTTGAAAATTGAGATGAGGCCATTGTACAAGCATGTACTGTGCGTGACTCCTACCATGGGTTGTTATGTTTTATAAGGGGCATTTTGTAGGTTTTCTCACACGAAGGTAAGAACACCAAATTAAATATTAGCTGCTTGTGGTTATTTTAAGACTCGTCTCAATAACTGAGAGAATTTGGTTCTCACACTTTGTACCTTCTGACTACAAACAGCTTTAAGTGGGTTTACACTGTTCTTCATCAGAACTTACAGAGACTCCTGGCAGCCAGGGACGCTTTGGGACACACATGAGGCAATTTGGAGTTCCTCTTGCGTGTCAGCTGTTTTGCTTTGATCTCTATCATTCTTATCCTGACTTTTCAAAGATTCTGCTTGGAGGGACTTTCTTTAGTGAGATCCCAGGAGAAAATGTCAGGAGGCTGCGCTGCGGAGAGGTAAACTCCAGCTCACATGTTTTGGTGACCTTTGGTGTGGCTGGTGTTCTGTGTGGATTTAGCTGGATGTTTCTCTTGTCTTTTGTTTGGTTTCATGGAGACCTTCGATAGTCAGACCTAGACTTAACAAAATTGTTTCTGGAAAGTTGTGATAAATGTCTCTATATCACAAAGAAAGCACAGCACAGTCTGTGCTAGCTGAATTTCTGCTAATGTTCTCACAGTTCCGGAGACATGCTGGTCACAGTGAGGTTTTGAGGCCTCTCTTTTCTGAACCTCTTTTGAATATTAAACTTGATATAATCTCTCTGGAAAAAAGTTTTTTACTATGTATTTTGGTGACTTATTTATTTGAAATTAATAGCTGAAAAACCTGCCTCTCTGCATTTTGTGTTTGAAATTCCTTAGCAGGGAGACATTTTTCTCAGAACAAATCTTTTGGCAAACACAAAGAAGTTGATTATTCTGGCAAGAAATGCTACTTCGAACTTTTTGGAACATTGCATTATCTATGCTGATTTAACCAAAAAAAAAAAAAAAAAGATTCTGGGTTGATTAACTGTAGAGTCCTGAGGATGTGACCGAGTCATGTCTTGGCACAGCCTCAGGACAGGGGACTTTCCCACTTCTTTGTAATCTCCCATCATAACACGTGAGAGTTTTGTGAAGGTTCTTGTGTTCCACTGAAATGCACAGTTTCTGTGCTGCACATCCCGCTTTGTGAATGCAGGCTCCCTGTATGTCTGTGTATGCTTCAAAGGAATGAGGGATGCTGAGAAAGGCTTCACTTTGCAACGGTGGTTAATTTTAGCCCTGGTCATGTGAACATATAATCCTTAACTTTGTAGTCTGTAGGTCAGAACCCAAAATGTAGCACTCTGTAGACAGTATGTTGTGTGTGGTGTTTGAAGTTTGCAGGCAGGTCCTTGGAGTTCACTTAACCCCTCATCTCTTATATGTTGTTGTGCAGGCCAGTAATCACATCTAAACAGGGTGCGGTGCTAACTTGCTATCACCCTTATATCTAGGAGTCAGAAGTGAAAAAACAAACGAAGCTTTTGTTATAAAGCTCCCCAGCCTCTGAGTATGCCTCTCCTCATCACCTCTAGTTTCAGGCCTCGCCCAGGCCACAAATTCCCAGCCCCGGCCTCTCTCTGACCTGGTGCCTTTGGCCTCGGGCAGCTTCACGCCACCACGCTCTGGTTCCTAGGCAGAAATCAAAAGAGCAGTTAGACAGGGTCCTCTGCAAGAACAGGCTTGACTGCTGAGCCATCTATCCAGCCCGCAAATCCTTGTTTTAAAATTCATTAAAGTATTGATTTTTTTTTTGTCAAGGCCTTAAAATTCAAGGGGCAGACAGAATGGCAATGTTTAGTGACTAGAAAGACAGGTTTTTATTCTGTAGTGAAGGCATCTCAGGCTGGATATGTTAGCTGATTTTAAGCTTCTTCTCTTGCCAACCTCAAATCACTTCAGAGGACATTAGCGTCTTGTCAGACCTTCTGTCTGTTGTAAATTGGCATGAATTTTACACAACTATGTATTAAGATCCTAGGCTAGGTATAAGCCACCCCCCAACCCCAGGACAATTAGCAGTATTTACTAATCAGGGCAATTAATAAGAAGAAAAAGATGTCATGTAGCACACGGTTGCTTTTCCTTCATAGTTTTCATTACAGTGTCATGTCTGCCTCAGAGGGCTTGTGTTCTGGACCCTGTGTGGAAGTAGATAGCATTATAATGGGTTTAGGGTTTCCTCCACTGACTCTAGTTAAGAGTTAGGAAGCATCATGTATCTCCTGTACATCAGGCTCACCTCCCACATTCATTCTGAGCCCCATGTGTTGATTTATCATGCTCACTTATCTGTCTGTCTGTCTATCTATCTATCTACTTACCCATCTGCTTACCTACCTACCTGCTTGTCTACCTACCTATCAATCCGCCCATTATCTGTCTGCCTACAACCAACATCTTGAACATATTTGGCCTCTTGTCCCCACCACCTCTTCTCATCCTGACTCTTACTGTTAGCCCCTGGCTTTCCTCTCCAGAATGTAAGAAGATTAAATCTGCAAAGGCTCTTCCCGGTGAGTCCCAGTCTCATCCTGCTTTTATGATTATAATCACGAGGCTTTTGATGCCTACTCCTTTTAGTTCACGATAGCCTCAGCCAAGCTGTTAATTTCAGGTTAATTTATATGCTGTCATGGTCAGCAGTTTAGCAATCCATAGAGATGCAGAGACCGAGAGGTGGAGCTGTAGAGTGGTCCAGTCTTCTAGTTTAAGGCAAAATCGCATAGCAAGCTCATGCAAAATAATTTGGATGCTTATATATTATACCTTAAGAGATATGGCTAAAATAGATTATAGCTACTCCTGAGACTCCAAGGAGTAAGGCAGTTAGATTATTGTAAAAGAGCTTTTACCTTTACAAAGGAATTTAACCTCCGAATCTGTTATAGTAGCAAGTATCTTCAGCACCTTTAAAATGTAAAATGAATTGTTTTTTAACGTTTTGGCAAAGGTCAATTATAAAATGTACCATGACTTATAGGTGTTTGGCTCCCATGTGACAGATATGCACAGTCCCTGGCTCTCTGCAGTTTGGGGGATCCTCTAGGGCATGACAGTTTATGTTGTATTGTGTTGGAGGTTTCGTAGCATACATTCCCCTCTCCTATGTCCCTATTTATAGACAAAGAAGTGTTCATCAAAATGTGGAAGATTGACCTCAGCTGTTGACCAAGAGAGTCACGCCTTTCAAGAGTTAACCTTTCTGTAGTGTTAGGAACACCAGTGTGTATGAGTCAAATGCCAGCATTCCCTCTCAGTGGTTTGACAAGAGACCCAACTCCGCAAAGTCAGATTTTGCACCATTACATGGGTATCTTCATCAGAGTACTTTTATCCTATGGTGGACACAATGGCAGCATGTGTCATTGCTTCTCATTTTCTTGTTAGTGTGTGTGTATACATGTATGTACCTTACGAAGCTGGAGGAGCACTGGATCCCAGGAGCCGGAGCTCCTGGTGTTCATGCTTCGGTGCTGGGAGTAATCTTGTGTCCTCTGCAGGAGCTGGAGGCCTTCTTACTGCTGAGCTCCCTCTCCGGCCCTGCTGCCCCACATGTGTTGTTTCTAAAGGGGATGTGCTAGTTATTGCCAACTTTACATACACTGGGGTCATCTGCGGACCCTTGATTGAGAAAATGCCACCATTAGATGGGCCTGTAGACAAGTCTGGGGGCCATTTTCTTGAATGATTGCTAAGGAAGAGTCCAGGCCACTGTGGTTGTGGGTTGTATATATAACAAGTTGAGCAAGCCTGTGAGTGGAGTTCCGCCACAACCTCTCAGTTCTTGCCTTGACTCCCTTTCAGGATGGACTGCAGTTAGGATGTATAAGCCAAATAAATGTTTTCCTTCCCAAAATTGCTTTGGGTCATTGTCTTTATGACAACGATAGAAAGCAAAGCAGGACAGATTCTGACACAGTGTGGACACTTTGCAAAAGTCAGCTCCTTGCCCTTTTTCTGTATAGGCAGCCACCTCACCTGCAGTGTCTCCAGCATCATAAGGGTTGGGCTGTGAGCCTGAGGAGCACTCACTGTGTGATGATGACCAGGACCAGTGGCTCTTCCCATAGGCTGAGGAACACTCACTGTGTGATGATGGCAGGACCAGTGGCTCTTCCCATAGGCTGAGGAACACTCACTATGTGATGATGGCAGGACCAGTGGCTCTTCCCATAGGCTGAGGAGCACTCACTGTGTGATGATGGTAGGACCAGTGTCTCTTCCCATAGCCTGAGGAGCACTCACTGTGTGATGATGGCAGGACCAGTGTCTCTTCCCATAGCCTGAGGAGCACTCACTGTGTGATGATGGCAGGACCAGTGTCTCTTCCCATAGCCTGAGGAGTATTCATTGTGTGATGATGATAGGACCAGTGGCTCTTCCCATAAGCTGAGGAGCACTCACTGTGTGATGATGGCAGGACCAGTGTGGCTCTTCCCATAAGCTGAGGAGCACTCACTGTGTGATGATGGCAGGACCAGTGTGGCTCTTCCCATAGCCTGAGGAGCTAGTCAAGCTGCATTTCCCTCAGCTTTTGAGGAGTACTCACTTTCATGATCTGCACACTGAGAATGAATACCGTCAACCTGATTGGCAGTCCGGCAGCCTTTAAGCTGTGCAGCATGCACAGAGCACCCCTACAGTGTCTTACAGTGAAGGTCTTTGTGTTGTGAGAGTTTGGTGTGCACATGGGCCCACAGTAGGCTCTTTAGCCACTAATAGCTCATTGGAGGAAACTCTTGCTTCCAACTTCCTGGGCTATAGAGGGTTGCTGTCCTCTTAGGGGCTGCCCTGTTTCCTCATCTCTTCCTTGCTCCCTGCATCCACTCTGGCTGGCTTTTGTTATTAATGTGGAGCGGTTGAAGTCATTGACTTGGGTGAAGGCCAGGCAGCATTACTGAAGTCATATATTACTTTCCTGGACTGGTCATGAGTGGCACAATTGTAGTCTCGGGGCCAGGGAAGCTGCCTCTGTAGGCAGCCCACATGAAAGGTGTGTTTGTCTTCATCCTATTAATGTGAATAGATCTGAATGCTGCTCACTGTCACTGCAGCCTCTTTCGCACCGGGCACCCTTCCCTTCTCTGCTTTGGCTAGCCGAGGCTGTCTTTGTTGTGGTCTGCCTTTCTTTGTCCATTGTTTCTTCAGTGCAGAAAATCTTTGTCTATTTAATGCAGGTAGAATTGTTCAATGAGACTGGCTGTTTCTGCAAGCACTTTGTAGTATGCTAGGTCAGGTGGTGATTGTTGAGCCTGTGTTTTGTGTGTGTTTCCCCTGTTAATGAAATAATGCTGTGGAGAGAGTTCTCACCAAAAGAGCCAGTAAGAGTCTTTATTGGAGGCATGTGACTGAAGAACATGCTTGTTTTCTGTTCTGCTGGGGCTTCAGGAGCTGTGTTTTGGGAAAGGGCAGCGGAACTTTGTTAGGTATTTTCCTGAACTTTCTACCTGCTCTTTCCTGGAATGCTTCCTGTTTAGCTTTGGAGAGGCTCCACGCTTTGAAGAGCACAGACACCAGAGCTGAGGCTGTTTTGAGGATCTGTTGGCTTGTGGAAGAAGGTATTGTTTCCAGTCAAGATGCAGTCCCAGACCCTTACAGTGAGACAGACAATTGGTGTCAGTTAGCCTGAACAGCTGAGCAGCTAAAAACAAACAAAACTGCCTTTAATTATTAATACTTGAAAATAACTATGCTCCCTGGATTCTGTTTTGTTGAGTGGGACTAGGGAAGATCCCATTACCCAGACTTAAACTCTATTTCTACATGTTTGGGGGGGGGGTTCCACTGAAATAAAGACTGCTTTCTCTATGACATCAGCCACTGCTAAATTCTGATACACATGCACTTCATTATTATTTCAACAGTTTTAGTGTTTTTTCCCCTTTTCTGTTTTCTCAATTCAAAAACAGTAATTATGAATCACAATTCCTAAGAAAGTTCTGCTTCCATAATGACCACAGATACGTGAGTGCTGCACACACCCCCTCTGTTTTTACTGTACATCTGATAAAGTGTGGCCATAGCACTGGTGTGTTCCGATGTGTCGGGACCTTCTCCCCAGAGACTGTGTTGATGAGCTGTGATAGCTGCTGGTTTCTCCTGAAACTTTCCACTGTTGGATCCTTGAGTCCTCACTTGATGCTTAGTTTAGGTTGTGATGATGAGAGAGATGAGCTTGTTCTATCTCCCAGACCACTGTCTTCATCCTCTTAACGTTAGCATGGAAAGGACAAGTCCCTCCTTTTAGTGCCTTGGTGGCCTTGCACCTAGCTCTCTCTCTCTCTCTCTCTCTCTCTCTCTCTCTCTCTCTCTCTCTCTCTCTCTCTCTCTCTCTGTATACGAGAGGTATGTAACTAGGTAGACCTCTTGTCTAACATATATGAGGCCCCAGGATAAACTATAGAAACACTAAATAAATAATAGAACCATGTTGTTGTAATATAGGAGAAATTCAAATTCTTAAGTTATAAAGAAGAAAACACCCCAAATTATTCTTGGTAAGTATTAAGTATCTGCATAGTTTTGTTTTGTTTTTAAATCTGGTATGTCTTTTCTTGTAAAGAGAGAAAAATGTGCACAAAAATTAAAAGATACAGTTTGAAGCTGTCTCCTTTCTTCTCTTTTTAAACATTATTTTATTTGTGCTTATGCTCATGTCAGAGCTCATGTGGTGTCTCCTCAGTTGTACTTCTCTTTACTTTCTAAGAGAACCTCTCATTAAATGCGGAACTTCATTAATCTGGCTGGCCAGAGGGCCTGGGTCCTGTCTCTACCTCCTCAAAGGTGTGTAGCAGGAATCGAACTAAGATCTTTATACCTGTATGACAGACAGTTTACTGACTGTACCATCCTCCTGACACCCTGTGCCTTTTATACAAATGTTAAGGCATTGTCTCCTATAGCACAGGCTGCCCTTCCCTGATGATGGGAAGGGACAACTGAGTAAATGCCCCTGCTAGATTGCCCATGCCCTGACCCCAGTAATTGATGTAAGAGAGCTCAATGTGGCCTCTTCTGGGCTGATGGTCCTAGGTTCCGTAAGAAAGCAGGCTGAGCTAGCCATGAGGACCAAGCCAGTAAGCAGTACTCCTCCTCCATGGCCTCTGCATCAGCCCCTGCTTCAGGATCCTGTGCTGACTGACTCCCTCTCACCGTGAACTAGTGGCATAAACCCTTCTTCTCTGACTTGCTTTGGTCGTGGTGCTCGATCACAGCAGTAGAAACCTTGGATACGGCACTGGGATACCTGACCTGGTAGACTACACTCACCAGGCTAGTCTTTCCTAATTTTAAAAATAATAGTTCCAGCCAGGCAGTGGTAGTGTGTGCCTTTAATCTTAGCACCCAGGAGGCAGAGCCAGGTGCCAAACCAAACCAACCAACCAAACAAACAAAAACCTTAATTGGTAACATGGAAATTATGTTTGCATATAAAGGCTTACTCTTTGCAAATTCTGTAATAAAATGAACACATATACATGTATGTTATATTAGAAATCCTTTGTATAGAAGCAGTTAATTAGAATAATTATTTTAATTGTCTATTTTTCATAGCTATTAAATCAGCAAAAATTTCAAACATCTTTTATCCCCACTTAAAAAACTTTGAGAGAAGTGTGATGCGTGCCTTTAATCCCCACACTTGGGAGGCAGGGGCAGGCATATCTCTAAGCTCAAGGCCAGCCTGGTCTACAGAATAAGTTCCAGGACATCCAGAGACACACAGTGAAACCCTTTTGAGAAACAAACAAACAAACAAAAAAGCTTCCAAAGAAATCTTCCCTTTAAATTTGAAGGCTAACTTTTTTGCATCTGGCTTTTAGGTTTATCTACTTGTGATGTAGTCTGGGGTATTACTTGACTTTCCTTTACCCTCCAGGCTGTGTAGGACAAGAAAGGCCTCAGCAGTCAAAGAAACAGAGCCAGATGGTCCCCATTAAGGTGCCAAGTCTCCAGCAGAGACATTTGCCAAGACAGACAGGGCAGGAAAATCACTTCAGTTTGACTAGCAGGGTTTGCCACTGCTTAGCAGGCCTTGCTCAGGCAGGAGCAGGAGCATGTGACCACTGATGTCCACTGGGCAGTTGGGGAGGAGGTAATGGCACCAGCAAGGGCTGGAGGTTAGCAGACTGGGGGCTCTCTGATGAAATGCACTCTTTGGCATTCTCAAAGTTTTTCAGAGGAATCTGGGTAAGTCATTAACCTGTGTTATTAGAGAGTCGTAATTAAACAGCACCATCTGCCAATGGATCTTAGTGGTGCTGCTCAGTTTGAAAATCGAAACCCAGAGTCACAAAGCCATCTCTTAAGGATCACACTGCAATTGACTAAATATTCCCATGGTTTGTTCTAAAGTTGATTTGGGGGAAAGAGTGTGGTTAAGAACTCTGTGTCCCCAAGACATCTGTGTGAGCTGCATTTCTAAAAGTGACAATAATATCAACTGTTATAAAGATAAGAGGGAGGCTGAATATAAGAGCACAGCACGACTTAGCCTTTGTAAGATAACAGATACTTTAGTATTAGTAGATTTGGGGCAAGTCACCAGACTCCACTGTGTGGGTGTGTGCTTGGATCATTGGGTTTTTGTAGTTTTAGAACAAAGTTGCTTTCCTTTATGAATCAATCACAGCCTTGTGCCCCAAACTAAGCTTGGAAATGCAAATCTTTATTGAAAGGTCTCCAAAGTCCACCGCATTAAACAACAGCAACTAAGCCCATTTTGACCTTCCCCTTCCTCCTCCCTCTCCCCCCTTTCCTTTCTGTCCCTCCCCTCCCCCTGCTCCCTGTCCTCTTCTTTCTTCCACCTTGTCTCTCGTTCATTCTGAACGCTGCTTCTATCCCACATTCAAATGCAGTTCCCCCTAATTTAATTTCGACTCAAGAAAAAGGCGAGATGATTGAGATTTGTATGGGTCGTTTTCACTCACATTCATTTATCTAGAACAGTCATGTGACCATAGCTAGCTGCAAGGGAGGCTGTGAAATACACACTAAAGCACATAGGTTCTGTGAATATAAACTAGGCATAAGGAATCAGTGGTGCTAATGGCATCAAACCAGCCTGTCACCTGAATTTGCAAATAAAAATTATGGCCTGTGGATGGTCTGTCTCCTTTCTCGTGGATGAGCTAAGGAGTTCTCTGAGACTGTATAGACATTTACTATCTTGCCTTCTCAGAAACTTGCTGACATCTACAGATAAAATGGGGAAATGAAATTAGAGGAGTAGCCAATAGTTTGTACCACCATCGGCAGCATGGTAAAAACAGTGTGAGTCACTGCCTTGAAAAGGCCCAGTGGGACTTTGTGCCTATGAAGACTGGGAACTCACAGAGAGGGTACTTAGTGTGCTAGTAATTGTCGGTATTCGGGGCAGATTTTTGGAGCAAGATAGGAAGTTGTGTGATGGAGGTAAAGAAAGAAGATGCAAAAAGTTGCTTTGGGGGAGACTAGAGAGATAAGCACTTGATGCTCTTCTAGAGGTCCTGAGTTTAGTTCCAGCACACACACCAGGCAGCTCACAACTGCCTGTCACTCTAGCTTCTGTGGAGCCAATGCCTCTCTCTAGCCATTGTGAGTACACACACACACACACACACACACACACACACACACACACACATCTGTCTCTTTAAAAGTTGCTTCTCATGTGAACTACCATAAAGATGACATACCAAATTTCAGGGGTGTTGCCCCTCCCCTGAACCCCACAGATCATTGTGCATTTTTCTGTTGCTTCTTTCATGATTGGGGCAGAAGATGGTGTTGATGTTATGATCTGTAGGAGGATATAGAAGGTACCTTCCCTCTGTGACGGGGTCCATTTCCAAGGGTAGGTCATGGAGACATACGGAGGAACAGGAAGGCAGAGTTCCCTGTGAGTGCTAACATGCAACCTAGTCCACTTGGACTAGGACAGGATCAGGGTACTCCCTACAGCAGGCTGCAAGGGACCTCTACCCATAGCTAGTGTCATGTGAGTTCCTTCATCTTTCCACAGCAACTAATCAAGGTAAGGAGAGCTTTTTTATTTTGATAAGGCTGATTGACCATGTTGGGGTACCAATCCTCTTTCTTCTTCAGTCTTTGTAACTAACCATATAACAAGGAGACTAATACAAAGAGCGAAATACTTGCTTGTGCTGGCCAAGAGCAAGCATTATTCACTCATCACTTACTAATTAAAAGCCAGTGAGCTTGGCGACAGCATTGGAAAAGCAGGAGGATGAGATAACATGGACTTCAGAAAGGATCAGCGGGAAAGATATCCCCCACGATGGGTAGCGAGTCCAGGGTGGGGCCTGAAGCATAAAATACAGAGGGGCTTCCAGGCCCCAGGTGACAGCGGGACACCTGTCACTTAAGGAAGCAAATGAATGTGGAATTTTTCTGGATAGCCTCCATGATGGAGAAAGGCGAGCTGCCGCTTTGTTTCCTCTGGCAGTTTGCTAAGGGGTATCCAGCAGCTGGTCGAGTACGCAGCAGACAGTAAGTACTGCTCAATACATGGTTTTCTTGTTGTTTTTAATTTTAAGTTTATTTATTAGGTACACAGCATTTTACCTGCTATGACTGCAGGCCAGAAGAGGGCACCAAATCTCATTACAGATGGCTGTGAGCCACCATGTGGTTGCTGGGAATTGAACTCAGGTCCTCTGGAAGACCAGCCAGTGCTCTTAACCTCTGAGCCATCTCTCCAGCCCCTCAATACATGTGTTGAATGAAAAAAAATTAGGTGCATTTTGGCATTTAATATCAGAGCTTTCTGGAAAATGAGAGGATTCTTACACAAAATGACTATTTTAAAAGGAAAAGACAAAAGACTGTTACCTTCCAGGCACCCTCCTCTACTCTACTCTCTCATCTTTACTGTTCATGCCTCAGGCGTCTTTCCTGCTTTTAGAAGTCTGGGAGAGTTAAGGCATGAAGCCTCCTTTTATAAAAGGAGGACCCTGAGTTGTATATCGCATTTCACCAATAGACCCAGATGGCAGATTGAGTTCATTTCAAATGGTCTAGAACTGTACAGCATTGAACTGGTGCAGCGCTTGTCCTTAGGAGATGTTGTAGAATTTATAAACAGAAAGTTGCCTTCACAAGCTCTTTCTGGCTGGGCTGCTGTCTACTTCCTTCAGAGTTTCAATTTTATATAAATTTCGACCTGGTGAAATGGCTTAGGTGCTTGCCAGCACAGGCAGACACGCGCGCTCGTGCACGCGCACGCGCACGCGCACATACACACATTTCTGGCCCAGATATGAGAGCATCCACAGAGAGAAAATCCCAGAGAAATGCTTCGTGTGGTAAGGAGCTTTCCCTGAGGATGTACCATCTGCAGTGATTAGCTATTGGCACTTTGCATCATGCAGACCTGCAGTTGATCATTTCCCAGCCTGCATTCTCCTTTGTCTTTGGGGGAACCATAAGACATCCAGCCCACCATGTCTGTCTGCTTCTTTATTTCAAAGCAGAGAATAATAACAGGACTTATGCCAAAAATTCATGAATAGAAAACGGCTGGACCAGTGTGGCATGGAGTAAGTACTGCTACCAACCATACCGGCTGATACCTGTGCTTTGAGAAAAGACCTTAGATTTTGTGATTTGAAGGAGCTAATACTGTCCTGACTGCCCCTGGCAGGGAGAACATCGAAGACATGTGAAGCAGAACTGAATTCCAAGGATTCCCGTCGCTTCCACCTGTTGCTCGGTCTCCCAGCCGTTCAGAGACCATCTCTGTGGCAGGAGCTAGGACATGCTATGCTGGACAGAGGGAGGACTGGGAAGTCAGACTGCCCATTGGCAGTCGGTCTAGACCTAGAAAGGGTTCATTTTTGCTATGCTGTATCTGGATTTGAGTCACCTGACCATGCTGACTGCCAGCATTGTTTCTATGTGGGTTTCTGTGTATCCAGTTACTGCTCCTTCACAGTATAGGCAATATTCACTACAACAGCACTTTAAATAAAGATCTAAATGTCCTTATTCAGGGAGAGGAATCTCAGAACTGTGCTACAGGCCTTGTTTCTCACATGAGATAGGTGTTCACGCACTCCCTCACTCATTTATTTATTTTATTAATTCATTCATTTATTTACTTACTTATTTGGAGTTCTTTAAGTATTGAATTTAAACTTCAGACATACCTTGGATTTAAAAAAAAAAATGTAAAGGTATGAGTAAAACTGTAGAAAGACGCTGGCTTCTGTGACTCTGTGTGCTTGTGATTCAGGCACTTTGAAGGTGGACGTGAGAAGACCAGAAGTTCAAGGGCAGCCTCAATAGGGAGTTCAGGGCCAGCCTGGGCTACATGAGACCCTGCCTCAAAAAGAACAAAGCCCAAGAGAACTAAAGAGAGCCGTTAGCCCAATGGTGAGTGTGTTGTAACAGGCCCCTCCTCCCTGTCACCCAGCTACATTGACTGACAGAAAGGTCTCTTGGCTGTGTTGTGTGTAGAGCCTTCTAGCTCATCTCCTTAAGTCGTTTCTGAAATAGCTCATAGCTGTTCTGTCCCACATCTTCTCCACTGTGCTGTGGTATTCTAGAACTTGCTGATTTTCTCTGACTATTACTGGCTCCTGGCCCCTTTAGCCTTTTACAGTCACTGTTGTACATGTCACTGACCTTGCCATCCAGGTGTCAGGGAGAGCATGTGGCAAGTGCCTTTCCATCCCTGACTAGTAGACTTAACACAGTATCTTCCAGATCAACCAGTTTTGGTGCCTGTTGTAGGTTATCATTTTGTTGACAGAATAGAATTTTGTTGCATACTTCAGTGAAATTACTACACCATATTTTCTTATGTTACACTGATGGTCATCTAGATTGATTCCACATCTGTGAATTGTGCTGTTCAAAACAAGAACTATTGACAAGGAAGGGAACATGGGCGACCCCAGTGTGTCCAACAGTCGTCTTAAGTCCAGAAGATAGGAAAGTTAAGGTTCATCTGGAAACTCAGAGTCATTGGCTTTTATCATCACTGTTGCTTCTCATTTGTGATTATTGTGCTTGGGTCTTATCTGGGGTCTGTATGTCCTATGTGCATCCACAGACCACGGACAGTACAGATTTGGATGTTTGCATGTCTCCTTACCTGTTCTGTGCCCATGCACAGATTGCTCTTGGGTCCTGGGCTGTGGACTGAAAGACTGCCTGAAATCTCACATAAACTTGCTTCTACCTTATGCATGTGCTGAACCATTGCACAGATCCCAACAAATGCATATGATTATTACATTAATTGAAAAAAATTAATGCTTAAAGATTACATATGCTTACTGCTGTATTGATCATTACACACTGTTTCCAGCTATCAAATTGTAGCTTACAAGTATGTACAATTAATTCAGTAACTGGGAGAATGAGAGCGCTTAGCAAGGCCCACTACAGTTAAACCCTTCTCTGACCTGGCAAGGGCAAAGTACCTTGGCTTCTAAAAGAAAGTTTGTATAAACAATGAAGTTACTTCAAGGTACTGGAGGGAAGACAGGACAGGCCAAGTGTGGGGCTTGGGGGCTTTGGTTGACTGTTCTTGTGAAAAGGAGAAAATTGCCCTGGTGTTTTCTTTCCTTTGTCACTGTCTGCCAGGAGAAAAGGGGCTGAAGACACAGGTTTCTGCCTTCAAGAGGAAGGAATTTAAGTTAGATATTAAGTAGGGGGTAAGAAGCTTGCCTCATAAGAGACACACAAATTCTTAAGGACCAATGAGTTATATCAGTGATGGCAGGCAGATACCCTCAGATGCCAGTGAAGACCTCAGGTGCGTTTCTCTCCCGTGCTTAGAAACTGCTGAAGACAATCAGAAGGAATGAAAAGGAAAGAAAGGTGGAGATTCTAAGCCAATCTCTAAGAGTGCTTGTGCCAGTAAGTACCTGGGAGCTGTGTGTGAACGTGGAGCCCTCCCTGCTCTGAGTAAGGGCTGATGTTGAAGAGGTAGCTGTCGTCTTATAAATGCTCTCTTGTCCTGACTGCTAAAAACAACTGCTGTTATTTTAGACAGATGGCCCCAATTTAATAGGAAAGAAAGTAGATGTGAGATGCATTCCTAATGTCTATGTCCCTCCCCCAGGCTAAAATTAGCCAAATTTTATATGAATACTTATAGAAAGTAACTTCTGAGCTTGAGCTTTGTAGACAGAGATGTGTATCTTGATTGGTGAATTGAAAGCCAGTGTAAATGATTTAATTCAAAATAGAGCTTTGGATCTTTGAGTGATTAAGTAAATTATAATATAAATTATTAACTATAATTAAAAAATTATTATCGTTTTGAGGTAGGAAAGTATGTGTGGAGATCCGAGGACAACTTGGTGAGGTGGGTTCTCCCCACCCGCCTTCACATGGGTTCCTGGGGTCAAGCTCAGGTCACCAGCCACCAGTGTGGCAAATGAATGGCTTTAGCAACTGAGCCATCTGCTGGTTCAGAACTTTTGATTTTTAAAAAGTTGTGATAAAATATCTGTGGCCTAAAAAATTAATCTCAAAAATTGTGCTGTACTAAGTTGTTGAGAGATTTTGCCGAGGTTATTATTTTACACAGGGAGCCTCCCCGGTGTCACAGGAGACTATGAGTTGATGGCATTCACATTCAGGAACACAGAGACATCATCGAATGGACTACTTTTCTTTCATTTCTGACATTAAAGATAATATTCTGGTAAGGAAGCAATGAGGCAGCATTCATAAGTAAGTGACTGACTAAAGACTGCTTCTCAGTGTACAGACAGACACTGCTATATGTCAGCAGGTGATGCCAACAGTCGTCTTAAGTCCAGAAGATAGGAAAGTTAAGGTTCATCTGGAAACTCAGAGTCATTGGCTTTTATCATCACTGTTGCTTCTCATTTGTGATTATTGTGCTTGGGTCTTATCTGGGGTCTGTATGTCCTATGTGCATCCACAGACCACGGACAGTACAGATTTGGATGTTTACATGTCTCCTTACCTGTTCTGTGCCCATGCACAGATTGCTCTTGGGTCCTGGGCTGTGGACTGAAAGACTGCCTGAAATCTCACATAAACTTGCTTCTGCCTGACCTTGACTCTGTGAAAGGAGTAGACTTGTACATATGAAATAATAAAGGTGGATCTGGGGATATGACTTCGTCTGTAAGATGTCAGCCACACAATCATGAGGACATGAATTTGAATCCCCAGGATGAATGTAAGAAGCCCAGGCTTTGCTGAGGGAGCTGGGAGCCTGAGCAGAGCAGAGGTAGAGATAGAGGATCCCTGAACATGGTTACCTAACCTAATGGACTGCCTGAACCTCCATTTTAGTGACAAAAAACCTTGTCTCAAAAAATAGAAGATCAGTGGAGGAAAGCACCCAAACTCTGTTCGAACTGGTGCGCGCGCACACACGCACACACACACCAACATGTGCACACATTCAGGTTAACAAGTGCTTACACTTTCATACACATATACACCACCACTATTCATGCACATATATATACACAAACAACATAAATAATAGAATTGTAGACCAGAGGTCAGCAAAATGGACTGCTGGGCTTTGTTTTGAAAGGTTTATTTTTTAAAAGAGAGAGAGAGAAGCTGGGTGGTGGTGGGAGGCAGAGGCAGGCAAATCTCTGTGAGTTCAAGGCCAGCCTGTTCTAAAGAGTGAGTTCCAGGTTAGCCAGAGCTTTTATACAGAGAAACTCTATCTTAGAAAAAAGAAGAGCATGAGACAGATATACATATTAGTCTTTAGAAAATGTATTCTGCTCCTTGAAGACAAGATGTGAGTGGAGAAGGTGTGGGCTCTCCAGCTGACATGGGTTCAGATCTTGGTTTTACCATTTCCAGTTTGACTCGGGCAAATTACTTAATCTCTCTGACTGGTTTTCCCATCTATAATTGGGAATAATTACACCCTGCCTCACAGGGTTGTGGTGAGGATTAACTTAATGTATAAAGTGCTTAGAACAATATCTGGGATTAGTGAGTGCTCAGTAAATGTTAATCAGTGTTCCTGCAGTGGAGAAAGCCCTAAAAGAGTGTCTGAATTAGTTCTTGGCTTTGGCTGGTGCAAATCCAAATGTTCTAACCCATTTTGTGATTTCTACATTAAGAGGGGATGGCTGGATTGAGGTTTTGGTTTTTGGTTTTTCATAGCGAGTGCTTTACTGAAAAAATAAATCAAGTTGAATCTACACTCAAATGTGAGAAAAATGCTTGAAAAAAAGGGAGGCATTAGCAGAGGTGCTTCCTAAGTTAAGGGCAGTTGAAGCTCATTTGTGCTGGGCATGCTGACACCGCATGGCCCGTTATATCACAGCACTCTGGAAGGTAAGCCGAGAGACAGAGAGATGCCTTCTTCCAGGCCAGCCTTGCCTACATGGGAAAGACCCTGTCTCAAAAAAAAGCAAACACACAAGACTTTTGATGCACTTGGAAAAGCAGCAGAAGAAATGATGTGGGGGTGAGAGGTGGAGAAGAGAAGAGAAGGTGACTGAGGAAGAAGGAAGGAAATGAAAAAGAAGAGGGAAGTGACAGCATCCACACTGACCTCTTTAACCCTCTGCTTCCCAGGGACCAGCGACTCCTTCTGTTTGATTCTTTTCTGTCTCAGAGATAGATTTTCAGCATCAAGTAACCATACATTGTATATATCCGCCCTAATAACCATGTTCTGCTTATTTAGTTTTAGGATACCTGGCTGCTCACTCACTGCCGCTGTTATCTTCAGACATTTGCCCACATCTGAGTGAGTGAGTGAGTGCCTTTGTCCTCTCTGTCCTCTGCTTTCTCACTTGGGCCTGCGGGAAGGAAAATGCAAGTGGTTAGAAACATGTAGAAAATGCTTCTCTCTCCTCCTTTCTCTTTTCTTCTTCTCACTCCTGTTGATGGCTGTTGGACTGGAGTGGTGAGTGGCTGACGAGGAGTGTTTGATGATGTCAGGCACTGGAGGTAATGGTCTTGCATGAGGGTTACACGGTGAAGCCACACAGTGATTACCTCATCTTATTAGCTGATGGAGATGTTCAGGAGGACAAGATTGCAGGGCTTTTAAGCTTGTGCAGCTCCCAAGATCTAAGCCTAAGAGCTTGCTAATTGGCATCTCCCAGAGGGACCATGTCAAGTGTACTGGTGGTTCAGTGTGCTGAAATACATGGTGGGACCCTGGCAGGGCATTTCCCATGTCCTTAGGATGATTCAGGAAATGTTAGGACTTACAGATCAACTTGAGTTGTCTTTTGTAGTAATAATAATCTTTTTTTGTTTTATTGTTGAGTTTGTCTTCATCTGTAGAGTTTGAGTTTGCCAAAGCAGACACATTCTGCCTTTCATTAAAGCTCCACCCTTCGGCTGTGACAGCAGTGACACTTGTCAGTACTCAATCAGTATTTTTGGAATGAGTGAATGGATGAATGTATTAAATAAATACAATCATTATTCTCAATAAAGTATCTCTTCCAGATGGAAGTAGGTCGCCAGTTGGCATTATTTTAAATCCATTTTTGCTAAGAAGAATGTTGTAAATTTTGAATGATCTCTATTGAACAGATACACAGTTGAGTCTGCCAAAGGTAAATTCAAGTAAGGCTCTCATGTATTCATGCTTTTGAAGGGAAAATGCTGACTGCTGTGATGGGTAAGTGCAGCAACACAGGCAATGAAGGCTTCAGTCAGAAGTCTTGAACTCCTAAGAGTATAAGAGCACCTTTAAAAGTTTGCTTGTTCTCTGTGTTCTAAGTTGATAATGCAGACACAGTGAATTATAAAATACAATCAACCATTTTGTCACTTTAAAGCCACACTCTTTTTCTGGCCCTGGGTAGAACACAGCAAGGAGGAGACCGGCTGTGGGGATTTGTTGGCTCGTCTATCAGGTATACGAGCCTCCGTCCCTGAGGGAAGAAAGGAACAAGGGGCAGATTCCAGCAGAACCTGCTTGTGCGGATGGCTAAGTGAGCACATATGTGTTGGCTGGCTGCTACATAGTAGTTTTCTGTTGCTGCGATAAAATATCCTGGACCAATGAAGCAGCTTACGGGAAAGGGGGTTTATTTTAGTTTATAGTTCTAACAGGATAGAGTTCTTCATGGCAGAGAAGACATGGTTCCTGGTGGCACGAACAAGATACTGTGTGATTGCATAGCATCTACACTCAGGCAGGAAGCAGTGAGAGAGATGTGATGAGAGGGAGGTGATGTCAGAATGCAACATTGCAAAGCCTGACCCCAGTGACTCACTTCCTCCAACAAAACTTTCTTTGCCTCCTGAAGTGTCCATAACCTCCCCAAACAGTGACACCATCTGGGGATCAAGAGTCCAAACTCATGAGCCTATGGCGGACGCTTCATATTCAAGCTACAATAACTTTGGAAAGGCCACTAATTGGTGAGGTGGGAAAAAGGGACAGTTAGACTTGTCTAGGAGAGCATTTACCTTTGAGTGACATGAGGGAAATGATAAGGACATTAGACAAGCAGAGAAGCAAATATAACTCTAGACCTTCTTGGGACTGAGGGAAAGTGTGTCTGTAACTGCCGTGTTGATTTTAAATTGGTGCAAACTTTATAAAGTGAAAGGAAATAATGTCAAGTTTGCTGTACACGAGCTTATGGTTAAAAGCCTAGGTACAGCAGTCCAAGGGCACGGGGAATATCAGAGAGAGAGAGAGAGAGAGAGAGAGAGAGAGAGAGAGAGAGAGAGAGAGAGAGAGAGAGAGAGAGAGGAGAGAGAGAGAACACACTGCTGGAAAATCAGGCATTCCAAGAGCAGTGAGGTGTGTGGTTTGAAGCCTCTCCAGCTGAGGGGAAACAGCACAGAGAAGAGGAAGGTGAATTATAAAGCCTGAACAGAGGTCTCAAGTGACAGACTACATGTAAGCATGCTGTTTTACTTGTGAACACATAGTTTCTTCTTTTTTTATTAACTTTTTTTTTTCTTTTAAGCACATTCACCATAAACTGAATTTATCCCGGATGTTCCAAATACTCTTTTGGTTTAGGTGAGTTGAATGACAGAGAAAAGAAAAATACAAATAATAAAGGCCAGTTTCAAAAACTGTTCTTAGCCCAGTGGTGGTGGCACACACCTTTAGTCCCAGCATTGGGAGGCAGAGGCAAGTTGGTCTCTGAGTTCGAGGCCAGCCTGGTCTACAGAGTGAGTTTGAGGACAGCCAGGGCTACACAGAGAAAGCCTGTCTCTGGAAACAAACAGCACTGTGTCTAAGTCCAGTGGGTGTCAGAGCAGTGACAGGCAGCCACCTTTAGGAGAAAGGGGATTAGTCTGCCCACCCTCCCCAAACACAGGTGGGCAAAGGATGGTAGGTGAGGTGAAGAGGCTAACCAGAGGGAGTGGGCATCCACGAAGAGAAGCCAAAGCCTGGGCATCTGTCTGATTCATGCAGAACTGGGGTTCGGGATGCCTGAGACAGTGGTTCAGAAGCTCATCTTCACTACTTAATGTTTGACTTTGTGCATGTATAGATTTAATAGAAAAATTTTAGGTAAAATCTGTATGTTGTGCATGTTATTTAATATTCTAGGAGCTTGTTAGTATAGGCTCAGTTTCTGCTCCCAATTTGTTTACAAATTATGACTGATGAGAAAAGTTTAATTCAGAACCTCTAAAAACACTAACACTATAAAAAAGTTAATTCTTGGGGAGTATCAGAGAAATGATAACCCGAGTTTGGTCCCTCTGGGTGTGTTAGTGCACATCTGTAATTCCAGCTGTGGGATGGGTGGGGGTCAGGAGAGGCTCCAGGCTCTGGAGCCAACTAGCCTGGAGTACTGCACAGTGGTAGGAATGAGGCGACTGTGAGGACCTCTGCAGAGATACAGACACATTTATGAAAGTTCATTATTGAATCGATGATTTGCTAATTGTAATGGTAACGTAATGTAATGGCAATTAGTTGGTTGTGGCAATGGCCCTTTCCTGCGAGGCCCAGCTTGCTGTCTAACTAGAACTACACCACTTGATGTACGTCAGATATCCAAATGCAACAGCTGCTACTTCTGGGTTTTGTTCTTTGTTACTCAGATTAATGAATAATTTGAACTGACTCCAAAACATGAAGTTAGACATATAAGCATGCTTTAAGACTTATATCATGTGTTTCAAACTGAGTGGTGACATCATTCTCTAAATATAGTGAATTTTAAGAAAGTGAATTATTTGAGCTCTTTTCCCCACCATAAATAATTTGGCAGAAAGACAGGAAAGAGACAAGGGATAAAAATTAACTCAGGGAGCTGTATCTAAGAATAGAGAGCCGAGGACACTCTCCCACCTCCTTTCTCCTAACACAGAGACCTTTTAACTGGAACAAATCTTTCAGGATGCCCTGGCTGAGCTTTGTTTTTCTGGTAGAGACCCCAGGAGCATCTGTCCGTCCGTCCGTCCATCTGAGTTTCAGAGTGTGTATTGTTGCTGAAGGGTTTAGACTCAGAGCGTAAAGAGAAGCGGGCAGAGAGGAGGGTGGATGCAGCCTTCTCCCCTCCCATCCATCTTTCCAGCATTCAAAGCAGCGAATGAACAGGAAAGCAGGAACATTTGAGTTTTATCTTCCTATATCCTGGGCATTTGCTTGATAAGTTGTAGCTGTGTGTCCTCGTCCACCCTGACTTCAGCTGCCGCTCCATCACTGCCTTCAGAAAAGCTGGTAGGGGTCTTTCAAGCTAGCCCTGCATCCATGCGAGGTGTGGTTACAGAGATCAGCGGCTGATCGCTTTTTAGAACCTGCGGAAGTCACTAGTGCAGTGTTTTCTCTAGACAACAGCGCAGTGGCTAAGCAAGTGCTACTTTGTACCTTTCATTCCCAGGGCAAAATATTTTTGTAACCCTTTCCTCGCTTGACTGTTGTACAGCTCTGAGAATTTGGACTGGGCTGGAGGAGTTTTAAGTACCCTTAAATACAGAGGAGAAGGCTATCTAGAATCGCCTCTGGAGACAGAGCAATCATGCGTTTTGGTTGCCTAGGAACAAAGACATTGAACCACCCATCATCATTTAAAGCCAGAAACTGCTTGAGCCTCACCTTGAGGCCCCATTTCTCTGTGTTTTAGTCTGCCTATGCCTCTTGTGTAGCTGTTGCTGTCTCTCTTAGGAACCTGTGTCACTAGTCCCCAGGGAGGAGTCCCCAGATAGGCTTTGTGTGCAGGCCAACCGCCCTGCCTCTTACCCTGTCTGTCAGGAACTGCCTGTGTATTAGTGGGAACTCTAATATAAAAGGAGCTGCTGGTTTCAAAAGGCAGCTGTGGTTGAGGATGAGGTCATAGGCAAACCACACACCCCCTTCTTCACAGAAAGATCCTCACAGAGATAAATATGCTTCTGGATGAGCCCTACCACCTCGCTGCTGCCCTAGCCAGGGCTCGCTTCACTTTGCTCCTGTGGAAGGAAAGCAGTCCTGAGACCCCCAGAGCCCTCCTTATGGAAATGTTTTTATCTTAATTGTTCATGTTTGGGACATCCAAAACAAACAAAAATAGAGGGAACAGCCTTTGTCAGGCCGGATGCTAAAAAGCCAGTGAATTGTCGCACAGTAAACAGATACAATCTATAAATGAGAGCTTTTCGTTACAAGGTAATGATCACCGTCCAAAGGTGCTTGAGGAAACAGCTTACCCGCTGTAGATATGTTTTGTCTCTGGGTCAAAAGTGCTTACCAGGAACCCATAGTCTTTTCCTGAGTGACAGTTTGGTAGAAGATGGAAGCAACCTCTGGCTCTTATGTTTCATTTCCTGCCTCAGTGATGTTTGTGTCTCAGATTTGTCTTTGGGTTTTTGCAGAGCAAGCCCCGTTTTAAGCTTTTCCTGTTTCCAGGCTCTCCACTAGGGGGCAGACACGTCTTCATTCCTATGCCCAGACACTTGTCTTTCTACTTAGTTTCATATAGTGGTTTTAGTTCACTTTTCCTATATTTAATTCTGTACAATTTAAATCTATGCAATTTTCGCTGGTAGTTTCTTGGTTTGTTGACATAGTATCTCTTGCTTTTTTTGGTGCATCCACCATCAAACCACTTAATGATAACTTATTCATGACTATCTTCTTTCTTTTGCAAAGGTTTATTTATTTATTATGTAAAGGGTTCTCTGTCTGCATGTATGCCTGCACAACAGAAGAGGGCATCATGTCTCATTATAGATGTTTGTGAGCTACCATATGGTTGCTGGGATTTGAACTCAGGACCTCTAGAAGAGCAGCCAGTGCTCTTAACCTATGAGCTGTCTTTCTAGCCCATGGGTGACTCTCCTGATGCTCCCTGTGGCATTTATGTGTTCACTCATTCACACTCCATTTTGTTGGGTTATTATGTGTTGCGTTTTGAGCGAAGGCAGGAACCTGAGTATACGCAGATGTGATAGCCCTGAAGCCATTTGGTGAGAAGGCTCTGCTGTTGGGAGTGGGGAGGAATTTACCATAGCAACAGTGTTATGAAGCTTCTAGTTTTGATTATTCTCTGTGAAGCTCCTAAAAGAGCAGGCCTACTAGTGCACATTCGGTCTCGATGCTCAGGAAGCTAAGACAGGAGGGTTGGGGGGTTCAAAGCCAGCCTGCACTACTTAGTGGAACTCTGTCTCAAGACTGAGGTCTGGGGATGTAGTTCCGCATGAGGACCTGCCTACCTAGCATATACAAGGCTGGTATAAAGCTCCATCCAAAACAGGAAATTCTAGCAAGTAGCTACTTGAAAACATGTATGTGTGCATGAATAAAAATTGGATTCAAAAATGGAAATACACCCATTGATGGCTGTGATATTAGTTTTAGCCACTCCCTAACTTTTCAGTTTCACTGTTAATTTCTTCAAAGTAAATAAAATAAACAATACCACCTGTACATCATTAACTCAAAACACTTTTCCTGAGACACTGGACAACCTTCAGAAATGAAAATTCCACCACAGTCTTCTAAGAGATGCAGATATGTGCAGTTTCCTACTTCTGAGTACAGGGCTGAGCATGACAAAAGAGTTTCCTTTTCTTGTTTGTTTGCTAATGGGATAAAATTTGAATCAAGAGTTCTGAACATTTATCTCACAGTACCACACTGATGAGATGCTCAGTCTGTCTGCAGCCTTTGTGCAGCTCCCCTGACATTCCAAGGACCAGTATTAGGTTCTTATTGGGAATATTTTCCCTGGTTTGGCTGAGAGCATCCTGCTTCTCAAGAACAGAATTAGAAACTTCCCGTGGCAGCACACACCCTTGATCCTAGCGCTTGAATGAGACTGAGGAGGGGAATCTGAGTTCGAGGCTATCCTGGTCTACGTAGGGAGGCACTGTCTAGAAAAATAAGAGCAAATAAAAGACCAGGATTAGCTGCTGTCTTTCACGGGTCTACAGCCGTTGTGCTGCCGGAGTATAGAGACTTTTCATGTGTTCATTCTTTATTTCCTAATCCATGTTTGTCTCTGAATCTTCTGTGTGAGGGATGAGGTCAGGGAAAGGAGCAGAGAGCACCAGAAAGGAGATTAGATGTGCTGAGTGGAAAAATACAAGCCCTGGAGGTCAGGTCTCTCAAGTATTGGGGCAAGCGTTTGGTTCAAGGGGGACAAAATGGCATCCCCTCTTCTTCCTGCTGACTTCCTTTGCCCTAGTCCACCGCTGCTTCCTTCTAGTTAAACATCAGCAATTGCATAGAGTGTCATGATATCTAGTGGGAGGTTAGGGAGACATCTCCGCAAGCCCAAAGCCAGCCCCTGCAGTCTGAACTCAGGACTATATTTAGATGACTGTGTGCATACTATATTTTTTAAATGTTGTAAACATGTTGATGTGGTTATTTTTAATTTTCATGGACTTTAGTGAACTCTAAGTTGGCCGGCGACAGAGGCAGTTGTGGCTGATGCCTGCACCTCAGACACCACTACACTGTCAGTGGCTCTGATTGTCCTCCCCGGGTTACCAACACATTCCAAGCAGCGTATAGTGTGTCTGGCATCAACTGCTCAGTGTGGCTGTATTAGATCACTTGTACTGTCTGATGGGCTTTGTTTGTTTTTATGATCTGTGTGACTTTGGCCATAGTTTTGATTCCAGTTGAAGATCCATCAAGTGCTGCCACGGGGCAGAAGATCCTGATCCTTCTCTGTTCTCATTGTACCAGCTGTGTCCTGGTCCTCCAACATTGTCCTGTGTCCAAATCCTTGCTGTTGCTCAGAGTATTGTACTGCTTTCCTGCTGGCCAAAGGTTATAAGGCTTGAGTGTGGTAAAGAGACTGAGGGAAAGTTGACAGGAAAAGGAAAGTGGGTTCATTTTGGGCCCACAGCCTAGATGGGCTGGTAGTCCTCGCATGATTTGCAAACAAAAAGAGGTTAATAGTCAACAGTGTTCCTTGTGAGACAAAACCATGCTCAGCTTGTTACGTGAATGGAAATGCTTTTTCTTGAAGAGCTGGATGCCTGGCATCACTTCATCACGTGAGCTGAGCCTTCCGTATTTTCTCTTGGGGTCCATTTTATACCTGGTACTTGTCTTTGGATATGGTCAGTTGTCTTGTCTTTGTCAGTAATGCTAGAGCATATGATTTATCTTATTGAAGTATTTTCCCCAAGGAAACTCATAATTGCCTCATACCCTTGATCTGGAAGCCTTAAACTGAGTAGCCATGTTCAGAAGAAAGTGGCATTGAGCTGGGCTTATTACATATTAATATCATTATGGAAATAAAATTTCTCAATACTTCAGTGATTCATATGAAACTACTATGATTCAATTTAAAAAAAACAAATATTTATTAATTTTGGTTTTTATTTATTTACTATATATAGTGTTTTGCCTGCATGTGTCCCTGTAGGCCAGAAGAAGGCACCAGATTTTATTATAGATGGTTGTGAGCCACCATGTGGTTGCTGGGAATTGAACTCATGACCTCTGGAAGAGAAATCAGTGCTCTTAAGCATTGAGCCATCTCTCCAGCCCTTATTTTGGTTTTTGAGACAGGGTTTTTTTAGGTAGTTTTGAAGCCTTCCTAGAACTTGCTCTATAGACCAGGCTGACCTCAAACTCAGAGAGATCCACCTGCCTCTGCTGGGATTAAAGGTGTGTGGCACCACTACCCAGCCTGTTTACTTGGTTTTATGGGTATGTGGTGTGCCTACCACATATAGGTTTCCATGGAGGTTAGAAGAGGGTGTCTCATTCTCCTGGAACCAGAATTACAGGCAATTATGAGATGCCATGTAGGCGCTAGGAGTTTAGAAAATCAGCATGTTTATTTTTTTTTTTTATTCTGCTGAAGATTCAAAAAACAAATACTCATTTTACCCCAGGAATAAATATTTTGGATTTGGTTGGTGAACAAAGAATGGAATTGAGAGCTTTGAGGGTTTTTATAGAAGATACCTTTTTTAAGGATTTGTTTTTATTATTTGTAATTATGTGCAAGTGTGTTTCTGTGTGGGGGCTTGTGCACATGTGTGCAGGTACCTGTGGAGGCCAGAAAAAGGGTATTGAGTCCCTTGGAGTGGGAATTACATGTGGTTATGAGCTGTCTGGTATGGGTGCTGAGAACTGAACTCAGGTCCTCTGGAAGACCAGTATTCACTCTTAACTGAGCACCTCTCCAGCCAGAAGATAAAATAAACACACACACACACACACACACACACACACACATCCAAGATTGCTATTAATGTTTTGGTGGGGATTCCTGATTATTTTGGTTTTGTTTTGAGACAGGGTCTTATGTCTGTAGCCCAGGATGGCCTTGGATTCACTATATAGCTTTGTGTGAACTTTCCCTGGAAAGACAAAAATAAACTCTATTCGCCTCAGAAAGGTACCAACCATGGACTGAAGTCTAGCAGGGTGAACCAGTATACTTAATTAAAGGTTACTTATAGGAGTACAGGCAGTGTGCAAGCATCTGGGTGACCATACTACTCAAGAAAACATCTTTCTCCTCCCAGGAATGGAAAATGTCAATAAATCTTTGGTGAGAGGTAGGCCTCATGGGCCCCAGCCTTCCTCCGTGGTGCGGTCTTCCAGGCCCAGTCTTGTATAGAAGCCTTGTGTAGACCTGTGGTTCTCAACCTCCCTAATGCTGTGACCCTTTAATACAGTCCCTTATGTTGGAATTTCCCCAATCATAAAATTATTTTCTTGCTTCTTCATAACTGTAATTGTGCTACTGTTATGAATTATAATGTAAATATAATAATGTAATAATCTGGTATATAAATATCAGGTTGAAAACCACTGCTGTGGATAATCACAATGACTGTGTCTCGGCTAGAAAACAGCATTCCACATCAGCAGAGTATGGCCTTGAACTTCATATGCTTCTGCTCCCACCTCCCAAATTCTGAGATTACATGGAGTCAACATGCCAGATTTTCTGTGGTGCTGGGTATCAGTGAGGATTCATGTGATTTAGGCAACCACGCTACAGAGCTACATCCCCAGACAGGTGTTGGGATGTAGCCCCAACTGGTCCACACCTCACTCTGTAGATCAGGCTGGCCTTGAGTTGTGCAAGACTGTCTGCCTCTATCTCCCAGTATTAGCATTAAATTTATGTGCCACCACACTGGCACTGTCTCTTAAAATACAAATTTATATAAATACGGCTTCTGTTTTCCGGATAACAATGACAGTAATGTGGATGGCATGCATCTGTGGTATAGAGTAGGTACCCCAGCTTACAGTAGTGCTCAGTGTAAATGTTCATTGTGGGTCTCATTGTTTGGAGATGTATTGTGCCACAAGATGCTGCTTCATCCATGAGCTACAGAATTGTCCTTTCAAACTGTAGTGTTCACACAACAGCTGCAGGCTACAACAGTCAAATTTAAATGAAGTCAGAAAATCGGCTCTGCTTCTGCCAGTCATTAGTGCTCTGGTTCTGTTACCTCCTGTGCCTGCTTTGGCATGTTTGGGCTCATGATAACACTTGTGTCCTTTGGCTCTGGTCAGCTAAATTGGTAGGTCTCTACCTGGGATTCAGTCCACCTCTGCCTTCTCAGGAGAGGGACCCCATTGCCTATTTGTTTTCTGTTAGCTGCACACTCATCCTCTCTCTCAGCTGGCTGGATTACGTAGAAACTGCAGCTGCCTCTTGGCTGGGAGCGGAGTGGTCCAGATGCTGTTCTCCAGACACGGGTAATTGTCCTACCCCTCTGAGTTTTCATCTCAGTGTCTGGGGTGATGAGAAAGAGAAGAGATGGTGAACCCAAGCAGGCTGCCTTTCTTCTTGCTCTGTATTGAGCTTCACGGCCACCCAGGTCTCATCCAGCTCACACAAAAAGTGGCGTGGTTATCTTTTCCCAGCCTTTTCTTTGTCAGAATATGTAAGAAAATCTGGCAACAGAGGGTAGATATGTCTCAACAGTTGGAAATACAACTAAGATATAAGCAGTAGTTAGTATGCCCTAGATTAAAAAAAAAAAAAAAGCCCCTAAGTGCTCTATTGAAAATTAGACCAGGGGATGACTGACTTGGCATGTTGGTAACTGTTTACCAGTTTGGAGTCCAAGGCCCAGGAGCTAAAGTGATGTCTGCTTTATAGTTCTTAGTCTTGCCTACTGCCTAGTCCTCTCCACAGACCCCCTAATGCTTTGTTTGCTTTCATCAAATTCTCAAAGCCAGTTCATGCCTTGGGAAAAAAGTTTAAGTGCAACTTTTTATATTATACACTAAGATGCTTTTGTCTGGGCATGCATGCTTGTTTTAATGTAGAATTTACACTCGGCCGTCAAAGAGACGGCGATTTAATGTCTGTCAAAACTGTCCACACAAAACCTCCCTAAGCTCTCTCCAGCTACCGTTGAATTTGGTTCATTGTCGTTGTTAGAACCCTCACCCTCTCCAAATCTCCTAACCTGTTTTCATCCCAGCAGAGCCTGGAAAACTGGTATTTCCCAAGTTTGCAGGACAGCCAAGAGCCTGAGTGAGGCGTCGCTCTGCAGTATTTCTAGCATGCCCTCTTGTTTATGTTACTAAAGTAAAGTTAGCCCAGATAGGACAAGGCTAGAAAACGGTGACCACGGCTTGCAAACAGGAAATTTCAGGCTTGTGTGTGTTTGGAACAGACGATCATAATGATAGAGCTGGCCGGGTGGAAATTCCCACAAAGCCTGCGTTTTCCTTATTTTGCTCTAGGAGAGACGATCAGGCTTCCTGGAAAACAACTGAGTGCTTTAAAGCACATGGCTTTTCTTTTGTCCCTGTTCATGGATAATATGTTTTTCTTGATTTCCTTTACACTGGGAGCAATATTTTGGAAATTTAGTATTTTTAATAAAGAAAGCAAATCCCTTGGCACATGCTTTATGTTTTTAATATTTAAACATCTGAGCTCATGACTGCTAACTGATGTGGCTTTTAAAGGGAATGAGAATGTAGTGGATGTCTATTTTAGTGTCCCCAGCTTTGCTTGGTTGTTTGTTCATTTAACCCCTGAATCCAGCCATCAAGACTACATCTTTGTTTAAGCTGTTTCCTGACTAAGCTACCTCCAGATGCATCCTGGAATTCTATGTCTGAGAGTATGCATTGCTGTGTGTATGCAAACACGCTTTCAGACAAATAGAGAAATAGCTTATGTTCAGTCCTGAAGCCTTAGCTTTGTTGTTTGAGACATAGGCTCTGCAGTCTAGGCTGGCCTGTGATTCACAATGTGTTTCAATGTGACTGAACTTATGGCAATTCTGCCTCAGCTTCCAGGTGCTGGGATTACAGGCAGACATGAAGCATGCAACTGTTTGTTTGTTTTTCACTAAACAATTACCTTGTGGGCATTTTTCATATATATTTTCAGTAGTTTTTAAATGTTTTTCCATAGGCATACATACAAGTATCACATAATTTAACCATTTTTCTGCTTTTGAACTTTAGTTTAACTTCTGTCATTAAAAAAATTCCATGTTCAGCCAAGTGTGGTGGTGTACTCCTTTAGTTCCAGCACTCAGGAGGCAAAGGCAGGCAGGTCTCTGGGAGTTCGAGGCCACCATGATCTACAAAGCAAGTTCCAGGACAGGCAGGGCTACACAGAAGAAACCTTGTCTCAAAAAAGCAGATAGATATGTAGATAGATAGATATGTAGATAGATAGGTATGTAGATAGATAGATAGATAGATAGATAGATAGATAGATAGATAGGTAGGTAGGTAGGTAGGTAGGTAGATAATTCAGTGTTCTCACTAGCCATGGTTGCTAACACCTGAAATTCCATCACTTGGGATGTAGAGACAGGAGCCAACCTCTACTGCTTAGCAAGTGAGAGGCAGTCTAAGCTACAGGAACTATATGACATTGCCTCAAAACTCTAAGCCCAAACAACAAAAGCTCTACTCTTCCCCGCTATTTACAGACTTCTGAGACATATGTAAAGTCTGCATTCTATCCACCAAGGAACTTGCAGTTCATAGTTTTCCTCCACAAATATATCAGTTGCGTGGTACCTTTTAGTAGACTTCAAAACTAAACCTTTTCTGCTGCACTTTCTCCCCATACCTTCTCAGGTGAATGACAGCTGATGAGATGTCTATGGTCATTTGTGTCTCATTCACAGAAACTTTGTTGGGTTTCAGCATCCACTGAGGGTCTTGACGACCTCTCCTTAGTGTTCGTGAGCAAACGGGCTGTCTCGGGGCTCTCTGATACTGTCTACAAAAATCATAGAAGATCAGGAGATGGCAGGTGCTTTCACTGGGAGGAAGTTGGGGCTTTTTAAATGAATGTCTTTAAAAAAAAAGATTCACTCACTTATTATGTATACAGTATACAGAAGAGGGCACCAGATCTCATTATAGATGGTTGTGAGTCACCATGTGGTTGCTGGGAATTGAACTCAGGACCTCTGGAAGAACAGTCAGTGCTCTTAACCTCTGAGCCATCCCTCCAGCCCTTAAATAAATGTCTTATGTGAGTTTTGAAAGAAGTAGATCATCAGGTAAGGGACATAGGTCTCTGGGAGTACAAACCAACAGGAAGGAAGTGAAGTGTGATGGTGAAGAGGGGAAGCTGGGGAGGACCGCCTGGTTTGGAAGATACTGGCTCATAGGCCATCTTTAACAGATGCTTAAACTTTGGTAACTCAGACTTCTGGTTTCTTTCCCTGAGGTCTTTTCATTTAGTTCACTGGCTCTCTGTGGTGAATTTTGGTGGGCAGAAAACACTAGATTATCTTATCAAGGCTTTCAAGATCTTAATAATGTGAATTTGTGAATTGTTGATGATACCAAAAAAAAAATACAAATAAAAAAATGAGCTCACATTTAGTTTGAAAAATAGCTCAGAAGCATTTGAAAAAGTGCTGAGGGTTTGGAAGGCAGATGCCCTGTGTATATCACACACACACACACACACACACACACACACACACACACACCATGATTGTGTGGCTGTTCTGATGCCATCAATCACCTCTTCTAGGCAGAGTTCCCCAGTCATTTCCATCCACAGAAAGTTCCAAGCACAAATGTACAGTAGAAATGTTGGTTTTTCTTTAAAACTGAACCTAAGCACCACTCAGGCTAACTGGACATGTTCTATAAGCTTGTGCATAGTAGCAAGGGATGGTGTGGGGCTGTCCAGATGGGAATACTTTTCCCTCCCACTGAACAACGGGACTCCACTGGTACTTTGTTGCTGATGTGTCTATACTGTTTAGTAACGAGAAGCCTATTTTCAGATCGGGCTAGTGTGTGACAGGTCTGCCTGAACTCAGCTTAGCATTACCTAGTTTGCTTAAATGCAGAAGGTGTTTATATAGACAGTTCTTTTGAACTAAAGTTTATGGGCACCCTCTTGTATGTTTAGAGGTTGGAAAAAAATTGAGTGTTTATTATGCACCTCTATCTTCTCCTGAAAGGTCTTGGAAAGGCCAGATGGATTGTACCCAGGCTAGAACCCCTGTGATGTGTAGATCATATGAGAACATCCATATTCTTGGCCTTGCATCAAAGGATTTGACTGCAATATCAGCAATAGTTGATAAAGCTCCCTTTGGGGCAAAGTGAGAAGACAAAGCTTCCCTGACCCTGTAAGAGGTGAGGAGGTGAGAATGGAGGGTTCCAAGTCATCCCAGGGATGTGAGGAGAGGAGGGCTGAGTGAGTCCAGGGCTGGAACATAGGATAGAGAACAGCTCATGTTAGGGCCAGAGGCAGCAAAGGAGACTCAAAAGGACTGTGAGCCTTTCAGGTGTGGCTGGAGGCTAGAAAGTTATGGCCTGAGTTATTATCCTCTCAGAGAATTGGGGCCTTTCCTATAGTAAGCAGTCAATTAGTAAGCCTGGGGAGTTGATATCAGAGTGTGGTACACTTAAAGCTTCATTAATATGCACATTCACTTGAGTCTATAGTCCATTGTTTATTCAGCTTGAAATTGGAATAATGGTTGTATGTAAGCTATGTTAATTCTATAAGCTGTTATGTAATTATGCTCAACTAGTTGTATTGATACTGTTTCATTATGTGTACATTATGGAAGTCTAATCGTTAAAATGTTTTTATACAAGATTTTTATTTAAAATTAGTCTGAGCATTGGATTCTGAAGGTTTCAAGAAAACTCTCTGCTTTGTCTGTTACTCAAACAAGGCTGGAAGGCAGCATTCAGCTGTCTCTGGGGCTACCAAGACCACGGGATAAAAATAGGACGAACTTTAAGAATCCCAGATATTTTCAGATAACAAAGACTGACTTATGCAGGCCTGTTTTGTGCTTGAACAACACAGAGAAGCCTTTGTGCTGTGATTAGCAAGGGAGCTGATGTCAGATCTCTTGTCAAGCATCGAGCTTTATTCTGTAGCTGAATTGTGCTTTGTCCCACAATCCAGAGAACCTTTGTATCTGCCTTGTTAAAGTGTGAGTTTATGTAATTGCTTTTGTTTTTCCCATTTCATTGGGGCCAGATTCAATGAGAGTGACTCATTTTGTGACCGACACAAACGTTCACATTTGGACCTTGTTGAAAATAAATAAGTAAGTGGCAGGTGCTGCTGGCTTGGTTCTGGGTTTGAAGCTGCAGTTTCCTGTCTTAAGGATGCATTTGGATGGAGTCTACTCAGCTCCTGTCGTCACCGGCCCACTGAGGCTTGTGCAGTTCCTAAAGGCCTCTGGTTGTTGGAGAT